>JASAMX010028345.1:0-11935 GCA_030248175.1 Microlaimidae sp. YZB2_3
GCTCCAAAGTCATCATTTTTTGGCTCGAAGTTTCTAAAAACTTTCAAAATCTCTATGGGTCATTTGAAAAAATTGATCAGGGCGTTCAATCTGTCTGTTGATTTACGCGTCTCTTTCTCCGAAACGGACTGGGAGTCCGTTCGAAACCAGGGCTCCGCCATCTCCGAACTTCGCACCCGACTCTTCGCTCACTACGAGCGGACGGTGGAAAGCAGAAATTTGCATAATTTACGTCTTCATCTGGACGGGACTCTGTCCGCCCTCGGTCGAGAGTTGGAGGAAGTTCGGCGCTGTGTGAATTCCTCCGACTTGGCACCGAGCCAATTGCGGCGCCTGCTGCTTCATCTGCAACTGGATCTGTCCCAGTGTGCCCTGCGCTTGGAGGAGACGGACGTGTTTCTGAAAGAAGTCTGCGTGACTCTCGGTCGGTCTGGCCGCCCAGACGATGAATTGCCAATAAACAATGGAAAAGAATCGCCCAACATAAGCGAAAAAACACCGCGAAGAACAAGAACTCTTTTACGACGATTTTCAACACTGTTTAAGCCAGTGTTAAAAGTTTCTTGAAATTTGAACTCCTAAATAACATAAAAAACATAACATAGTACCGGGCTTTTTTATTCTGTCACAAAAAACTCTGGTTGTTGCATTAAGGTAACTTCACCTCTGCAATATAATTGTTTTTGCTTTCTAAACTAAATTATCCCATGACTGTTTCTGTAATTAGTGGTTGGTTCGTTCCCTCCTCTGGCTTGACAAATCAAGCCCGCTATTATTATAGGTTTCCTTCTTTATGTGCTAAAATGTTAATACAAATTGTTGTAGTGCATTCTAAAGGCATAAAATATATTAATATTATTGATGTACTGCCCATGTTTTGTTGCAAAACGTTTAAATAATAATTTTATCACATTAAATCTATCTTACTGGGCCCACTTTACATAAAATACATAGGGTTTATCAAGCACCTGAACAAAGTTTTGTGAACATTATAAAACATAAATTACATGTATACACAAAAGCGGAGCAATAATCTGGTAGTTGTAAAATAGATCCCTAAGAACCATGTTTCACAAAACTCGAGACGTTAAATTTCTAGCTCATAGTTGTAGGTACAGTCAGTTTTTTTCTTATCATTCAGCCAAGCTTAATTTGCAAAAATATTATTACCATTAATTATTAACCGTTTGAACAGTAAATTATTAACCGTTTAAGAGTTGATTGCAAATTTGTTGTAGGCACGATATCTTTAGATAGACAATCTGATTTTAAAGTTAGGAACCTATTTTCCGACACCACACCATCCGTGTACATACACTTAAGCAATTTTTCTAAAGTTGCGAAAAAAAAGAACTACAATCTACATAACAGCGTTTAATTTATTTTTCGTTAACAGGATTAAATTTTATTTATCCAGCTCAATTAGCATTGAAACTATAATCAACAAAATAAAAAGTGTTCAGCCACTGTTATGTGGATTCTCATTTCTTTCGCTTCAAAACCAACCATTTGCGCAAAAAGTATATATATTATATTGGAATGATTTTAAATTTCCAACGCTGCGAATAAAAAACAACGTAAATATAAAATTTCTAAACCCATCTATACCAATTACAGCAAAAAATACCAACTTAAGTATCACTTTCAATAAACTAAGTTGCGCACAAAAAATAAAATATAAGTTATATTCACTGACAAAAACCAATTGACAAAAACAAAAACTAAGAATTCTGGAAAACAATTTTATATATTTTTGTCAGTGCACATAGACTATAACAACAATACAAAACAATAAGTGATCGATATTTCAGTTACATGAGTTGTGAGGTGCAGTATTTTTTATAGGAACGCCAAAAAATCTGTAATTCACTAGGTAGTGCAGTTGTAAATAAAATTACTTCAATTTAAAAGAAACTGTTTTAATGTCCAAATAGCTATTATTAGCTTTTATAAATTTAAATCATAATTGTTAAAATATCATGTTTTTCAATGCAACTAAAAAAATTGAGAGATTTTACAGGTAAAAAAGGAAATTTAAAAATAAAAGCTGTTTTTAGCCGGTGGTGAACATGCCTTAATGGGCCGACGCCTGATCGTTTACAGGCAGGGCACATTCCCTGTTTATTGGCAGGTTGCACTTGGAACTTAAAAAAAACATACAACTTGCTACATATGTGAGCTCCGCTCCGAAGCTTCAGGGAACATCACTATAAGCAGACCTGTGCACTGCCCCCCCGGGGGTTTTTTGAGGGGCAACTTTTTTAAAACGGGGGGGGGGGAAGGGCAAGCAGAGGAAAAAGAAAAAAAGAAGGAAAAGGGGGGGGGGGAAGGAACAAAAAAGGTGAAAATAAGGTAAAAAATAGGTCTAAAATTGCTTAATATGCATTGAAAGAGGCTAAAACCTGGCTGATGGCTGATGATGGCGTCATTATAGGTCAAAAATTGCGCCATAATTTTACTTTTTCATTTTTGACGGGAGCAATAAAACGGGGGGAATCCTCCAATAAAGCCGGGGGGTATTTCCAAACCGTGCACAAGTTTGCTATAAGACCCACCCAACCCCTTAAAAAATTTCGCTCATAAAAAATTCAAAAATCAATAAATTAATATACTAATTATAGCTCTGAATCTGGAGGAAAAGAAAAACGTAAAAAGACACCAGGAAAAAGTTAAAACTTTGGTACGCGTTAATCAAGTGCGTCCTGAAAATTAAATTTAAAATCCGCAAGAAATTTTTTGCATTAAAAATAACAAATGCTGCAAAAACACTTTGCAATTAATTTTTCTATCTCAAAAACTGTCATAACTTGGACAATATTGATGTAGTTTTCAAAACCAAATAATTTTATTTTACTGAGCAATGTTACTTACTTAGAATGTTATGTTGTTCTTAAGTTTTTTATATCTGATAATTAATACACTTTCAAAATCACAAATGTAAACGCATAACATTCTGAAACCACAATTTGGTTTCTCTTTAAAATACAAATGAAAACCAGAGTCAGATCTGTGCACGATCTGGAAATGCCCCCCGCTTTATTGGAGGGTTTTCTCCCCCCAACCAAAAATGAAAAAGTACCCTAAAATTATGGCGCCATTTTGACCTATGATGACGCCATCATCGCAAAATGTTTGCAGTTTTTAGCCGATTTCAATGCATTTTAACCCATTTTAGACCCGATTTTTACCTTACTTTTGCCTTTTTTATCCCTTTTCTCCCTTTTTCTTTTTTTCCCCGCTTGCCCTCCCCCGTTTCAAAAAAGTTGCCCTCCCCGTTTTGGAATTGCCACCCCCCAAATATAATAAGGTGTGTAGAACATAAAAAAATAATGAAGCGTTTTAGAAATAATTTGAAAAATCAGGAGTCTTAATTAAAGCATACATGGGCAAGTTGGTCCGGACTGGGGGGGGTTAAACCTCAAATTAGGGGGGGGCATAGGTGAGAAAGTGGGGAGGAAAGGGTGGGGTCCACCCCCCCTAGCCTCGAAATTTTGGGACCCCCCTAGACGAAAATCTAGGGGGCCCCCCTTCCCCCAAATTTCGAATTTTTTACCCCTGACCCCCCTCTAGATTTTAAATTCTGACCCCCCCCCTCTCGGGAAAATTTTAGGTACCTTTTTTATACTAAATCTTTTTCCAAAAACGTGAATTTATATCACATATTCATGCTCTTACACCCTTTTTATACATGAATATGGGTTTTAATTTAATAAAATGTAGTATTATCCTATACAAAGAACAATTATTAAAGTTATTATGGTTTAAAACTGTTTTGCTTTGGACACCGGACCCCACCTGACCCCCCTCTAGATTTCAAGATTTCGCACCCCGGGTCGACCCCCCCTAAAAAGCTAGGGGGTTGCGGACCCCCTCCTAGAATTCAAAATTCGATTTACCCCGGGTAACCACACCCCCTAGCTTCCCCGACCGTGCTCACCTATGACGAGGAGGGTTAAAATTCAAGAAACGCCAAATACTCATATAGTTTTTTTTCTGGAGTGCATTTTACCCATTATTGCATATTATTATTAACATATTATTATTATTAGATTATTAACGATAATTTTAGGTCAAAAGCCCTTATTATTGCTTTTTTGAGCTTTTTACTGTTTAAAACATTCATTTCGACATCAAAACTTAGGTTTGGAGGCAGTTAGAACTCATTTTAAAGACATTTTTTTTTATTTTTCCGAAATTGGGGGTGGTTAAACTTTTCTCCCCCACTTCTGAATGGGGGGTTAAACCCCCTTCTCAGAATTTGAGGGGGGTTAACCCCCCGTGCCCATGTATGTCTCAAAGCCAACTATATAAACTCTACGTAGATATAAATTGTTTGCTAATAAATAATCAACGACAGCCAACTACGTTACAAAATTGTAGTTTTCTAAGTTTAAACCTATGATGACGAATTAACAAAAATAAAGTTGAAATTTGTGCTGGGATGTCATTTTTGACTATAAAAACTCCACGCATAAAATTATTTACATTACATACATCTATTTTACGTCTAAGCATTGTTTTATATACAGTAAAAAAATTTCTTTCAACAAAATCTTAATTAGAAGCCAAGTATTCATTAAAAATTTTGAAAGAAACTGAATCTTAATAGGTAAAAATATAATTTTTATTAATCAGCGTAACTGATTTTTGTAATGAATAATATAATAATAAAATTATTTAATGTATAAATCCTATTAAAATTACAAAAATATTAACCTGCGGCTGTATAAATTCAGCACTTGTCAAACCAAAAACAGCATAAATCTATATTTAAACAAAAGAAAAAATATTTAAATCGAAAAATTTTCTTTTTCCAGACGCTATGGAAGTATCGACTTTTTTAGAATTATTGTTTTACAAACTTTACAATTTTTAATAATTTTTAAAACATTTTTTAATAAGTAAGATGGGTATCCAAATACAAAAAAATTATATTGATATAAAAACGCAAACCCTTCTTTTCTTATGCCTAGCTTAATTAGTATGATTGGGATTTTAGTAGCTACAATAAGATCTATTTTCATAATAGTATTTTACTGTTGTTTTTTACTGTAATACAGCCAGAGTTACTCAATCTAAATAATATGAACAATTTTTAAATTTAAATATTCTCTCGCCTTTCTAATTGTTGCACATGAAATGTTTGTATAATAAACAAAGTATAGGGCACCTTTCCCTAGAATTGTTAAATAAACATCAAGTATAAAGCGTAATATTATAACCAGCCGACCAGTTTGCCTTAAGTAATTGTAGCATCCATAGGTGAGAAAGGGGGGGCAGGGTGGGGTCCACCCCCCTAGCCTCGAAATTTTGGGACCCCCTCCTAGACAAAAATCTAGGCCCCCCCCCCTCCCCCAAAATTTTCGAATTTTTTACCCATGACCCCCCTTTTGATTTTGAAATCTGACCCCCCCCTCCCCCCTCAAGAAAATTTTATGTACCTTTTTTATACTAAATTTTCTTCCAAAAACGTGAATTTTTATCACATATTCATGCTTTTACACCCTTTTTATACCAGAATATCGCTTTTTATTCAATAAAATGTAGTATTGATCCTATAAAAAGAACAATTATTAAAGTTATTATGGTTTAAAACTGTTTTGCTTTGGACACCGGGACCCACCTGACCATAGGTGGGCAGCCTCTCGGATTTTGGGGGGGGGGGGGTATAGGGGGGGGGTCAAATTTTAGGGGGGGTGTCCAGCAAGACCCAAATTTTTAGGGGGGGTGTACCCAATATTTCCGCGCTGCCTTAAAATGAGCTTAAAACGCGTAAAAAAACGTAAAACAAGCTTATAAATGCTTTTAAACTGTGTAAGATTAAAATAAGACCTTATTGCAACTTATAAATTTTATTTTTTTTAATTCTTTTAATAATAATGTGCAGTGGCGTAGTCAGGATTTCATTTCAGGGGCGTCGGTCCCTGGGGGGGAGAAAAAGTGTTGTCAAAGCGACGCGCAGCCGCCTGCGCCGCGTAGCGGCGCCAGCCGACGCGAAGCGTCGGCCGGGGGGTCTGGGGGTGTCCCCCCAGCCGCCGGAGGCGAAAATTTTTTAAAATATATACTAAAAACGGCTTAAAAATCGTCTCCTGGTGATCCCGTGAACATACATTTTACTTTTGTTTTTTTACCTAATTTCTACATAATTTTCTGTGATCTTAAAAATTCAGTCAGGGGGGTTCGGTTCGGGGGGAACAATGCCCCCCGGAGGAGAAAATTTATAATTTGAGGCGCTAAAATACACTAGAAATTTTAATTCCAAATGATACTAATTACAAAATTTAAGGTTTTTTATAGCTATACTATACATTTATAACATGTGTTTAAAACGTTAAAAAAAGGATAATAGTGTTTATAGTAGTTTTATTAAACATGTATGCCTTAACTACTGAATGGGATAATCGATTTGCAATTGAAAAACTAAGATAAATTGCCAATTTAAACTGCCCGCGTAGCGGGGAAATTTAAACTGCCCTCGTAGCGGTTGAATTTAAAGGTAATAAAAGGTAATGAACGGGGAAATAAGGTAATAAACACTCCGCGCGAAGCGCGGAAAAATTTTTTAGTCCTTTTATAACACTTAAAAATTTTTCTTTGGGAGGCGAATTTGAGGGGGGGGGGCAGACCCCGACTACCCCAAATTTAGAGGGGGTGTCAGCAAAATCCGAAATTTTGGGGGGTATAACTCCCCCCCTGCCCACCTATGCACCTGACCCCCCTCTAGATTTTAAAATTTTGCACCCCGGGTCGACCCCACCTAAAAAGCTAGGAGGGGGTCCGGACCCCTCTGGGACCCCCCTCCTAGAATTCAAAATTCGATTTACCTCGGGTAACCACCCCCCTAGCTTCTCTGACCGTGATCACCTATGGTAGCATCTCTTATACTTTGTTGTTTAAACAATTACAACGCAAGTGTTAGTTAGTTTTTAAAACTATAAAACACAATATAGAATAGAAAAGTAAAAAAGAATAACCGTAAAAAAGTTCCGATTCAAACTCCTTTTTGTATAATAATTACAGCTTAAACTAATAGCGCCGGCCTGTTGCTCAACCGATTTTCTGGCGTTCCCCGTTTTTGAACCACCGGGTTAAATGTCAGCTCTTTAAAATCGATGATAAAATGTTGACATCTAGTAGTAATCATGCTATGATAGCTGATAAAACGCTAATAGAAGTATTGATTATGCTATGATAGCGGTTCTACGTAGTTGGCTGGAATAAGTCCACTTTTCCCGTTCAATGATCCCACAAGCCAACCGCTTTCTTTTGATTCGTATACTATAAATAAAATAACAACTTTAACGTAAAAAGCAAAATTATCGTAATTATAACTTTATTCATTTTAATATAAATTTGGAGACCCGTGCACGCTCTGGTAACGCCCTCTGCATTATTAATGACTTGTGCTCATAGTTGATAGAAACCGTTTTAAATATTTTTTGGGGGGGGGGAAGAAAATAAATACTCGAAAAAATTCGGGATATGGTGCCGTAGGTGGTCCTAAGTTTTTGGGTGTGCTATTCCTAAAAACAAAATGTGTTATTCAAATATTAAAATTTAGAATAAAAAGAGTACTTAAAATAGTAAAATTTGTGGGGAGGGCAGGGAGCTCTAAATTTTTTTTATAGGAGGGTTGATTCCGTCTAACCACTATCCCTATTCCCCTTTTCAACTTTGATTTAACCACCCTCATGCTTCCCGCGCTCATGTTATGTATAAGACATTGAACATTAGTGATGTTCCTATCCTCCAATATCATGCTCCGGAGGGGAGCTCCGGAGCTCTTCCCATTAAATGAGCGATTTTAAGCTTATTTAAGCATGAAATACATTTAAAGTTACTTTATCTGCATTTTTAAGACTATTTCTAGCGTATTAAATAAGTTTTAAAGAAAAATTAATTTACAAAAAAAATTTTGACAAAATAATATATGGCATCACTTTAATTATTTATGAAATTAGTACAAAAATAGGGCCGAGCTCCTAAAACCGGACCTCCGCTCCGGAGCTCCGAGGCACATCACTATATTTAACATACGTTTTTGCGAGCTGAACTTACCATTAGTGATAATTTGACCCGGAAGGAAGGATAATTCGCTTTCGTGACTTGCCGTGCACTCGTACAAGGTCCTGACTCGACAGCTAAAAATTCATTTATCAATTATTTTTTTAACTAATTAAAAAAAATAAACCGAAAATTACAAATAAAAAATCACGTTATAAGCCACAAAAAATCAATAAGAACTTAGTTTCTACTTAAAAAATTGGTTTCTGGCAGCCATAAGCAATATACGTTTCGCTTACGTATGTTTACGCTAATAAGCCCAAAAACAAGCTGACTATAATCGATAACAAGTTTAAAACGTAAGAACTCAAAATTACAAAATTAAAAAAACAACCAGGATATTGTCGCAATTAAAGCAGGATAACTTAAAATAAAACATAAATTAACTAATTATTGAAAAAAACTTTTTTTATTACCTATTCTTTTATCATTAAGAAAATTAAAAAAAATACGTGCGAGGTTTGAGTTCCTGGGAAGACCACTAAAATCGAAAATAAAATCTTGTATGAATAAAATACACCAAATGAGAAAAAAAAATTTTTATTTTTTATTTTAACAAAAAACAAAAAAAACTTTTATAATAAACACAGTTGAATTTTTTATAATTGTAATAAACAAAATACTCGTGCATGATAAGGCAGAGGTATCTAAACTGGGGATGTGCTCATAGATGAACACGGTCAAAAAGCCAGAGGGGGGGGGTGTGTACCCCGGGTAAATGACATTTCAAAATCTAGGAGGGGGGGTCCTGGGGGGGGGTCGAACCCCCCCTAGCTTTCTAGGGGGGGTTGACCCAGGGGGGGGGGTCGAACCCCCCTAGCTTTCTAGGGGGGGTTGACCCAAGGTGGAAGATTTTGAAACCTAGAGGGGGGTCAGGTGGGGTACAATTTCCGAAGCAAAATACTTTTAAACCATTAAAGGTTTAATAATAGTTTTTTATAAGATAATACTACTTTTTATTGAATAAAAAGTGATATTCAGGTATAAAAAGGGTGTAAAAACATGAATTTGTGTAAAAAATTCACGTTTTTGAAAGAAAATTTAGTATAAAAAAAGTACTTAAAATTTTCTCGAGAGGGGAGGGGGGGGGGTCAGATTTCAAAATCTAGAGGGGGGTCAGGGGTAAAAAATTCGAAAATTTGGGGGGAGGGTGGGCCCCACCTGAATTTTTTTCTAGGGGGGGCCAAAATTTCGAGGCTAGGGGGGGTAGACCCCACCTTAACACCCCTTGTTCATCTATACGATGTGCTCATATGTCATTTTTTGATATTCGCGTATGCGGATGTCTATTTATTGCCTTCTTCTTATGTTTTGAGTCTATTTTACCCATATCGCATTTCTATTTTGAAGAAAAATATTAAAAAAACTATAATTTCAGGTAAAAAAGCGATTTTATTGCATTTTTGAGATTTTTATTGCAAAAATCACTAGTGTTTAGACCTTAAAATTTAAGTTTAGGGGAGGTCAAAAATCCATAAAACATTTGGTAAATAGGTAGCTTTCACAATAAAAACAAGCCTTAAAAAATCTGTAAATGCGAGCGGATGTCTGCGGTGGCGAATATTAAGCATTAATATTATCTAAGCTAAAAAAATTCAGCAAGTTATCAATAGATTATGGAAGTTATAAAAAAGTAAGAGCTCGAAAAATGATAAAGTGGAAAATAATAACAAGTTTAAAAATAGAAGCACAAAATATAGAAAAAATAAGGCAAGGAAATTACAAAAAAGCTTAACGGCCATACTTAAACTAAAAAGAATTTACAATTAATAAACGATACATCTATCAATATTATATATTAAAACCATAAATGTAATATATTAAAACCATGGCTTTGATTTTCACTTATTTTTTATAAATGTTTTTTAGTATTATAAAAATTGACGAATAACAAAGCTTAATTTTAGATACTTTTAAAAACTGAAGAAATTTAAAAATTAATATACACAAAAGAAATGTTTGAAACCATTAGTAATACCAAAAATATACAATATACCGAAAAATGTGCAACTCCTATATAAAAAAGTACGGAAAAGTAGGCCATTATAATGAGCCTCTCCATTTAAATGCCACTCTCCACTATAATGGCATAGTAGCCATTCAATTCGGCGAGTTAAAATGGAGAGGAAGCCATTATAATAGCCATTTATATTTACTTTCACTTCATATAAACTCACAAGTGTAATACTGTCGGGGCCGCACGAGTTTTCCCGTGTTGGTTTAATACTGTCCGACACGACACGCAGAAACTCGTGCGGCCCGGACAGTATTACACTTGTGAGTTATATATGAAGTGAAATTAAATCAATAAATGACTATTTTAAAGGAGCACTGTCACAAATCAAATTCCTATAACGCTTGAACCGGACTGCTCCTTTAATACCAAACCTACCTAACTCAACTTGGGTATTTAGAGTCCTCTACTACAAGGCTACAACATTTTTAAATTTCAGCTGAATCGGTTCAGTATTAAAGGAGCAGTCCGGTTCGGGCGTTATAGGAATTTGATTTGTGACAGTGCTCCTTTAATAGCTTCCTCTCCATTTTAACTCGCCGAATTAAAATGGCTACTATGCCATTATAGTAAAGAGTGTCATTTAAATGGAGAGGCTCATTATAATAGCCTACTTTTCCGTACTTTTTTATAAAGAAGTTGCACATTTTTCGGTATATTATATATTTTTGGTAATACCATGAGAAAAAATATCATGAAAACCTAAAAAATACCTAGTCAAATATTATATTTATAGTGAAATATCTTATTTATAAAACATAAAGCAAACCACAGATATATAATATTAATAATATAAATTATAAAATATGCTAAATTATAATATTATATATATTAAAAATTTGCAAATTGTTCTGAACAAATTAAAACATAACACGATTATACTTACAAAGCAACCTAAGTTAATATTTAAATTGCGAAAAAAATATTTTAAAAACATCTATGTAAATAAAAAAAGATAAAAATTTTAAACTAGCAATGAAAAATGTTTTAAGAATAGAGCAAAAACACGGGCAATTTTCTGCGGGCGTATGGTATGCGTAGATTTAAAAGAGTAATTTAGCATCTGGTATGTGCAGTTTCTCATTAAATTCTGCTGTGTTGCAGTTACTGACGAATATACAACTATCTTTGACAATTGCGACGCGAAATTGTCATTTTTAAAGTTAAAAGGCTGTGTCATTCAGGGTTTCATTTGGGGGGAGGCGGATTTCAGTACAAAAAAATTTGGGGGGGGGGGGGCTTCGCCCTCTCTCGAAAGGGGAGCCTTTCCTTTTGGGGGGGGGGAGGGGCTCCGCCCTTTGCGCAGTCCCTCCCCTCATTTTTTAAAAACAAGGATAAACGTAGCTAAAACTGTATAATGCACTGTTTTTGGCCTAATAACATATTACCTAATGTTTTTAGCGGTAAAAATATGTTTTCTTTGTTAAAAATTACATTATCAGACATTGACAGTCTGGATTTCATAAAGGGATTTAGAGACCTTTTGGACACACCTGGCTACACACCCACACAGTAAACCAAAACAGATGAGCAACATCTTCATGGTTTTTAGGTACTTATATAGAAAAATTTACAGAACCATTGATTACACAAATCAACTAATATGATTGTTTGTTTTGCTTGATGTAAAGACTTGTGCACTGTCACCCCCCTCCCTTGGGGTTCTGTTGGGGGGGGGAGGCAATTTCAAAACGGGGGGAGGGAACGGGGGCAACTTTTTTGAAACGGGGAAAGGGCAATAAAACGGGGGGGCAAGCAGGGGAGAAAGAAAAAAGCGAAAAAACAGAGAAAAAAGAAGGAAAAAGGACAAAAAAGCGAAAATAAGTTAAAAATAGGTCTAAAAGGGCTCAAATAGCA
>JASAMX010028346.1:0-10828 GCA_030248175.1 Microlaimidae sp. YZB2_3
TAATTTGGAATCCTCACTTAAAAAAAGATATTGAACTTCTGGAAAGAGTGCAACAAAAATTTACAAAAAGAATTTTTAAACGTTGTAAGCGACATTACACTAATTATGATAATAGATTAAAATTTCTTATTAAAAACTTATTGATCGGCGCCATATTATCGATCGATCTTTCAGAGTGTTACAAAATTATTAACTTATATACCACAATATCACCTCATGATTTTTTTCTATTTTAATGAAAATCCTACTGGAGGACATAGAAATAAGTTGAAAGTTCAAAAAAGTAGAATATATGTTAGAAAACATTCTTTTCTGTAAGAGGATTGTTTCAAAATGAATTTCTCTGTCTGAACAACAAATTTCAGCTACTTCATTAAATATTTTAAAAAAAGACTACAGCTGTAGGCAGTGGTACTTTTTAGAGCTTATTGTTTACAAGCCTCAGGATCACATCTATTAAACCAAGTTGTTTGTCGTTTATATATTTCCATTAACGGAGACCATATTCGGATTGCTTAAATTGTATGTTAATTTTGTTTTTTTATATATGTTGGTTTTTTAGAAATAAATAAAAAAATAAATATTTACTGCACATTTGGTCATCTTGGGCGGGTCCACTAAACGCGTGCTAACTAGGTGCTACCTTAGCACGTTGTTTAAAACTCTTGTTAATGTTTAAATTTCTGGGTTTTTTCTTGAGAAAACTTATGGGACTTTTTTTTAGATAGGATAAATTAATATTGAAAGAGTTTTATGCATATTTCTTTAAATTAAAATTTAATAAAACCCTAAACCGTAGTTAAGAGTTTTGCTAACCCGTAACTAGGGGTTATTGCTTTAATAGTTTGTATATACAAAAATATGTATAAAATTAATAAAATATCAGTTTGTGCCATGTAAACAAAAAGTTCTGTTAGATTTTTCGAGAAAAAACCCAGAAACTAAAACATTAACGAGAGTTTTAAACAACGTGCTAAGATAGCACATAGTCAGCACGCGTTTAGTGGACCCGCCCCTTATGTCTTTATAGATTTAAATTAGCTAAACATCTATAGAAAACGGACAACAGTATACTAAAATTATGAGCGTATGACATACAAATCCAAAATTTTTTTTAGCTATATGTAAAATATTCACAGTATATTTACTTTCAAGAATCTCCTGAATTTCGGGACTTTCAAGAACTTCTTGAATGTCGTGATCACAGGCCGGACATCCGGGTCGAAATTTTCGCAAGAGTTGGATTTCTCCAGGTGTGCAGTTCCTGTAGTCTTTTGAACAATTCGTATGAAAGTAATTTTCGCAATATTTACATATCAAATATTTATCAGAATCTTTAATAGACGGACACCGTTCGCTGCACACGACGCAAAGAAATACTTCCATGCCGTTAGACAACATTCTAGAAAATAAAAAATAGCCATTTTCGGGATTCATTAACCGTGAGAAAAGAAAAATTGATAAAAGCCTGCAGCCCGAAAAAAAGAACTTAGTGTTCTAAAATGGAAACATGGGGTGGTTCATTTGAAAAAAAAAACGAAGCTAATTTTCAGTTTAAGGCACAAGTTTCTATTTTTGGAACTTCAAGTTATCTACATTTTACGATTTTACAACGGGTTCTCAAGGTTCTTACTAATATTTCCAAACTTTCTGTACTAAATTTTGCTTAGAAGCTTGGGTTTCATTGATTTCAATCAGACGTCTTCAAAGTTTTATTCTATAGAGGTTACTACCGAATTTTAGTTTTTAGTTCTTAAAAAACTGTAAAATCGGTAAAAAACTACCGATTTTTAGTTCTTAGTTCTAGTTTTTTTTAAGTTCCGCAAATCATTTAATTTAAAAAAAAAATTGATTTTGATTTTATGATTACATAAAAAATTGAATAAACTTTCTTAGAAATTCGGAGGTGCAAATTCATGTAACATGGAACTGCAACCTTCAAATGGAATATAGCGGGTAACAAACAGCCGGTTTTTAAATTCGAGGAACAAAAAATAAATAAAACATCAATAAATCAAAAAATTAAGAAATAACACAATTATATATGGATTATATAAAAATAGTCATAATACTAAGATAATAAATATTTAACAAATTTTCTCATAATGTTAATGGCAGATATAATTAAATCGTTACTAATCACTGCTAAGTAAACCAAAAAAAATAAGCAAAATTTCTGTTATCAAATGTAAAGCTAAAAAATCAATAAAAGCCCTAAATAGTTTATATCAACTGTCAAAATTTTATAAACGAAATAATTTAATGTTTAAAATTATTTTATCGCGCCGTTTAAAATTACCATGGATTTGTATGAGTTTAAGTATTTTGTGGACGAAGAATTATTTTGAGTCCAGCTGTGCGAAAAACAGAAATAGCAGTTTTTCAATTTTAAACTCAGAACAAACCTGTTTAAGTCGATCAAACGAAGACACTTTACCAATCCCAAATAAAACTTGAACTCCAAATCGCATAAAATAAGAGGTACAATTCAATTTTAAGTGTGCAACAAAAAATTGGCATGATTAGTGATTCATTCTAAGTTTTGCATGTTTTTGATGTTTTGAAAAAATTTCAGTTCAATAAAAAAAGAAAAAAAAACAGAAGGCGTTAAAATAAAAGCGGGAATTTTAACTTTATAAGTTTGACTTTTTAAATTAAAATACATGAGCAATAAAATGTTTTTAAGGAATGTATTATGTTGCTACTGCTTGAAACTAACTTACATTGTTAATAATAAAAATGATAATCCCCGCGTTTCCTTAATTATTAATACCCACAAGAACTTTTACGGTGAAATTTCCGTTTATATTTAAAAATAGTTATAATTTATGTTTTTTAAACATTTACGTTTGGTCTTTCTGTCAAAAGATATAACTAAGTGTGAATTCAAATATATATATATATATATATATATATATACATATATATATATATATTTAGCAATAAGAAATGAAAATATTGACTCTAAGCATTAAGAAGTTATGAATGTAAGGAAGTTGATTTAGGTTGTTTTTGTTTTTATTTATTAATAAAAAACCAATCAGAAGAGATAGAAACACACTTTCAATCATATGTCAAAAACCCATAAAACAAATTTTCTTTCAGACAATTTTATATTGATACAGTACAAAAATATGGAAACAAAACAGGAAAAAATTGAGTAATAGCATCTTAGTATTTTTTTTATTTAAGGTTTTAATTGTTGGCAGGAGTAATCACTATCACGAGCGATGAACTTTTTCTTTCAATGTTTTCTAACACGTCAACGTTTCTTTTATTTCGCTAAAAATTAATTCAAAGATGAAGTATGGAGTATAATAACGAAAGATTAATAAGTATCAGAATTTTTTTTGCAAAAAAAGTTTTTGTTTTTTACATTTTTTAAGAAACATGCAAAAATATTTTACAAAAACGTAATGTTTTTAGTGAACACTGGAGGTCTAACAGAAAGTTTCATGGTTTGATTGGGAAATGACTTTTTGTTTAAATATATGCTTTTTTTAATATAGTAAAAAGTAGCAAAAACGCCTGAATTTTAGCAAAATACCAAGGCATTAAAAATTATTACTGCGTAACAATTAGAAAATAACACTAAAAACAGAAAATTATAAATAAGTATGCACGCTTAAAAGTTTCCCATCTTGTGCATTTAAATAGTTTAAATTTCGTTTTGTTTGAATTGCGATTTTTTTTAACCTTTCACTAAATAAATATATGGAAAACTAGTTTTCTATAAGATCTTTAGTAAAAGTATTCGTTTTCAACCAATTCGGATCACCATTTCTTTTTTAAAAAAGCCCTAAAGCTCAAAAGTCTTCATTTTTGCGTCATCTTAGTTTAAAAAAACTAAAAAAACTTGAAAGTAAATAAATCAAGATAACTTTAAGCTAATTTTTAAATAAATTAATTCACGTCTAAAACAAATTTTATCAGATTTTAATATGTAAGTTTGTAATAGGAATTAGGGCCAAACAAGGGGAATCATAACAAAAAAAATGAAATGAACACTAACAAATGAATTTTTAACGACCGACAGCGAAGTATTTAGCGTATAAATAAAACCTATAAAATCCTACAACAAGTAATTAAAGTTTAGTTTTAGGGTGTAAAAAATTCTTAAAAGTTTTTTAGGTTCACCAATAAACGCATTATTATCTTTGTTTCGTACGAGTAGTGATAAAGTAAATAGAGGAGTGTTGATATTAGCGAAACATAACAAAAACTTATTAGCACATAAACAAAAGAATCTTTTGAAACCTAATTTTTTTGGTACTAACGTCAGGTTGTCAAAAAAGGACGCTGGCCAAAAAATTAATAGAGTTTCTAAATATTTTCAATATATAAAACATATACGCCATCTATTTCATTTCAAATGTCGCTTAAATATTACAATGAGGCTGCATAAAATTCGAAGGCAACTACACAAAAATAAAAAAAAGAAAAAAAAAAGAAATGGTCAGTCAAAAGTAATTTACTATCGATTTTCTTGCGAAACAAATAGAACCGCACTAGCAGTTTTAACAACCCATAGTTTCAACAAGCTTTACGTATGCATCAAGGACATACCCAGGGTTTTATTGGAGGGGGGGGGAGGAATTTCAGTACAAAAAAAATTTCGAGGGAGTGGAATTTTAGTACCAAAAAATTTTAGGGGAAAAAGCGGAACCCCCTCCCTTCGCTAATTTTTTAACAGGTTAAAAAACAGGGATAAAAGTAGATAAAGCTGTATAATACACTGTTTTGGCCTAATAACGTATTATCTAATGTTTTTAGCGGTAAAAACATTTGTTAATTAAAAATTACATTAGCAGACATTGGCAGAGCCTGGATTTCACAAAAACGGGGTTTAGAGACTTTTTATACTCCCTGGCTACACCTATACTGTAAACTAAAGCAGATGCGCTCATCTTTATGCGGCATCTTTATGTTTTTTAGGGTACCTATATGGAAAAATTTAGCAAGTAGAGGGGGAAGGTACACAAATTAACCAAATATGATTGTTTGTTTGCTTGATGTGCAGTACTTATTGTTTATTAAAATTACTGTACTTTTGTCAATAACATTAGACAAGATAAATAGCGAGAAATATGCATAATATTGAACTTGACCGCTGAGCGAAGTAAGCGAAAAACATTTTTGCTGGGGTTCATTGTAGTACCAAATTATTTTATAGTTTGGCGCCCAACGATGAGCGAGGCGCTAAAAAAATTTTAATTCTTAGCTTTTGAGAACCACCAAATTTTACCATCTGGCAACCCTTTTCTTTGGGGGGGTTGCCCTCCTGGCCAAACCACTAGCCTTATTTTTACTTTCGTCCGACCGTTTGGGGGAGGGGTGGCCGGGCCGCCCCCTGCCCCCTGGTTATGCCCCAGGTTTGCATAGCTGCAATCGCGTCTCTACAAAGCGTTTTCGCAAAACACAATTTTTAAAAAAATATCTAGCATCTAGCACAGATGCTCCCTATTTTGAAAGTTAAATTTATTTACTTATTTTCAAAAAAATAAATGTGAAAAATCTAAACCTGTAAAATACAAAAATACTAAATTAAGTCAATTAGGGAATCCACAAATACGCGCAGTAAAACACATCGTCATGATATTATATAAAAAATACATGATGTGTCATTTTGTAAAGTTTTATTTTATATATATTATTTATTAACAAAAAAAATTTATTTCGGTAAAACGTTATAGTTTTACCATATCGCATACTAAAAGATCCGTGAAAAATTGACCTAATTTTTACAAATTAAGATGACGTTTTTGGCAACCAATTCATGCTTCATGTTTTTAAAACCTGTTTAAATTAGTACTAGGCTTTCTGCAACAAATGTTTTAATTATTTCCAGTTCAATTAGCCAGTGTAATTTTGAATTAGGTAACTGTGTAAGTGAGCTATGATATCTCTCCCTTTTTATATAAATAAAAATAAATTTTGGTAACTTGAACACGAAAAATCCATTTTGCTTTAATCAATAACCAAACCATTTATCATCAGCGAGATTGAATCAAACTCACCACCAATTTTTTTCTAATCTACAAATAGAGTAGTGAGTAATGAGTAATGAATTAAATTAGAAGGAGAAGGAGTAATGAGTTAAATTTTTTTGTCTTGAAGAGATATTGTAGCTAAGGCCATTAACCTTTTACATGAAAATTACATGAAAATTGTAATTTAGTTGATTAATTAATTTGTTTGTAAATCATATAGTTTTTTACAACATAACTTACTACGACAAACGCAAAACTAAATTGAGGTTGGTTATACGTATTTTTCAATCATGAACAATATGATTTTTATATTTATCCAGATTATTCATGGTGGAATGGTTTTGAATTGTAAGTGAAATTTACGTTTGATGTTAGAAACGCTTATATTTTATTTTTGTTCACTGCATTTATTTTAAATTTGTTATTTTTTTTGGATTTTTCTTTTACTATATTGCATTTCCTGGAGTGATCTTAAAATTTTAGATGGTCTTATAAAATTTACTTCTATTTTGACTATATAGCTTTTCCATTTTTTTGTAAAAAAATTTGTTCAGCTTACGAAAAGCCCTGAAACAATAGATAACTTTTAATTTGTTTGTCAACTTGGCCTTTTTGTTAACGGCTGATTACTGAAATTTTTCAGAAAACCACAAATTTTACATTACTTACAGAAGCATAAATTTTTGGAGCCATTACAATACTTTATATCCGCTAAAAAACCTTAAACATGTATTTAAAAATAAAAAAGTTATTAGGCAAAACTGATTGTATTTTAGACAAAACAAAGATTTTTAATAAAATTTGTTAACAAAATTAATTTAAAAGTTTCTAAAATAATAGACAACCTAAAACATTAAATCTAAAAGTGCTTAGTCCAAAATTTTTCAGGAAAATAACTGATTCTTAATTTTATGATTACCATTATATGTTTTTACATTTTTATATTCCAAATTTTGTTATTACCATTATGGTTTTACATATTTAAAAAACCCTTTATGTAATTTAAGTTTTGTGACGACCCATAACTGGGAACGCAATGCCGGACAGACTCGTTTTGAACATACAAAAATTAATTTTGAAATATTAAACAGGCGGGTAATTTTTAAGTTAAAAAAAACAAAATATTGGAAAACGAACCAAAATCACTTTACCTTGATATTACGGTATACCATTCTACAATAACGGCATTTTTTACTTTATCTAAAAAAATTTTATAATTGCAAATTTTGGTAAATCAATCACATCTAAAAAGGATGTGATTTTCAGCATACATCATAAAAAGCGTAAGTTAACGTTCATAAACACGTTTGTCTCAAACCCCTTATTTACTTAAACTTTGTTTAGTGTTAAAGATATCAAAACGTCAGACATTATGATTTAAAATTAAGAAGCCCATAAGAATTATTTTCAGTTAATCAACGCTGAGCAAATAATTAAATTTTCTGGTTTCTTCGAAGAATATCTTTGAAAATTTTGCGACTAATGGCATCAAAAATTTCCAATCTCGGCTCCCGTTTTGAGCTCTTCCTTTGTTAAAAGTTATTGAGTAATATGATTCAAATATCGATATTTTTAATAGGAATTTAAGTTTCATTATAAATCGACGTGAAAATAAATAAAACAGAAAGGACAAAAAATAATGAAAACCTGCTGTAAAATACAACTCTATCTCTATCAGAACCAATTTTATTTGGTTAGCAATCCAAAAAAAATGCATGACCATTTCTAATTTATTTTCCTTTTAAACCTCGCCAATGGACCTACCTAGCATTACAAAAATTCTCGAGCAACACGAAATCGATTAGAAACCAAGATACCAAATTGAAACAAATAAACAACTATAAAAACAATTAGAGCTTTAAATTACCATATTAGAGCTATATTAAACTAACATTTCGATTATGTATTATAAAATCGGTTCGGTGATCCGACACCAAATTAGATTTCTTATATTAAACCAAGCTAAACTTATAATTTTGTAAACGGAAATTAAACAACTATATTAAAACAATTGATTTTGTACTCTGACCAATATTATAGTATAAACCAAACTAGGTTATTATCTTTTTTGGTATTCAAAAAACAAATATTGGATGCTCAATCAAATACAAAAAGACCACCAAAAATTTCAGAGATTTTTTTCAGATAGTATTTCCAGTTTCAAAATAATACAAAAAAATGCATTAATTTAGATAACTTCGTTTCGCTGTGTAACCGTTGATCTATTTTGTCATGCCAGAGTTTATTGATTTAAGGTATTCAGAAAAAACAAATATTATGCTAATAAATACAAAAAGACCACGAAAATCAAAGATTTTATATAGTCTTCCATCAAAAAAAACAAAAAAATGCATAAAAGAGAACTTTCGCGGGAGCCGCGACCCAATTTTATCTAGAGTCTTTTTTTACTGGAACGAAGATATTTGAGTCATTCCAGATTAATACGTACTGCTTGTTTAAATGAAAAATGTCCAGATATTTTTTCTCAGGCGTTTTTTTCCGTCAGCAAAGCGGAAAATAGGACTAATTTAAAATTTAAATAAATCAAATTGAGATGTCAGTTCACCCAGGAATGTTTAAAACCTGTTTAAAACTGTGAGCATATTAATTAAAACAAAATGAAAAATTTGGCACGATGAATTGCACGTAATTTTCAACACATAATCGCAGATAAAAATAGACCTGCAACGACTCAAAATTTTATAAAAGGTAAAAATACTTAGGAACTCACCAAAAAATTAGAAATTTTCAAACTAGACAAATAAAAATAAACGGAAATTGCGTAGTTTAGGAACTTATGGTTATATCTTACTGACCTCGTAAAATTTAAAAAAACTTAAAATTATCACGTTTAAAAAGGCTAATTAGAAACACAGTTTTTTTTAAATCCCGATTTGTTTTATAAAATAATATTGTTAAAGTCAGGCATTTATTCTTTTATATTAAACTATTTTTTGCTCATAATTTTAAATTGATTTATTGTTAAACAGTTCATTTATTACTGCTATTCATCGAGGTGTACTAGGTTTAATTTGCCTATTTCGTTAAAATCAATAATTTCCAAAGATTGTTTTCAAATGTTTTGCCTTATTTATAGAAAATAAACTGTTTTGTAACATCGCATTTTTGTGTGGGCCAAAGATTATTGTTTTCAGAATTGAATATCAAAAATAAATTTGTTCGAAAACTCTGATTATAGGTGCCGCGGGGCTAAATCGCTCCCGCGTAAAGGTTTAAAGACAATATAAGTTTGAAAAAACACAGTTTATAACAATATTAAAATAAATTTTTTTGTCATGATACATAATTATAGAAAAATATTTTAACCTATTTTCAAGCTTTTGTTACTTATTTTTTAATAAAGTTCTAATTGTAAATTGAGCTATGTCAATGTATTTTTTTAGGGACCGGGACAATTCGCTCCCGCCAATTCGCTCCCGGACAATTCGCTCCCGGGACAATTCGCTCCCGGACAATTCGCTCCCGGGACAATTCGCTCCCGGGACAATTCGCTCCCGGGAGTTTTTATAAACGCAAATCTTATCAAACCAACTTCATTAGGGACAATTCTCTCCCAGGACAATTCGCTCCCGGAAGTTTTTATAAACGCAAATCTTATCAAACCTACTTCATTAGGGACAATTCGCTCCCTGGAGAATTCGCTCCCTGCCCAATTCGCTACCGGCATTTTTAATAAACTCGATTCTTTTAAAGTAATTCATTCAGACGAAATTAATTATTTTTTAGCTATTGTTTGTAAAAATGATGAGTAATTTATACAATGATTTAATTGTCATATAAACTAACCTATATTTTGTTAGACTCACTTAAAAATAAATGAGCATAACGGAATGCTTAGTTTTTGTGTATTATATTGTAATTATAAAAACAATGTTTATTATATCCATTGAACAATTTTTTATATTTCATTACTAACCAAAACAATTTCTTTAAAAGGCACATAAGCAACGTTAAAAATATGAGAAACAACGCATTAAAATTAACAATGAGATCATATGAATGCATTTAAATAAGACAACAGTTTTAATTTGATTTGAAAAAAACTAATAGCTAAACTAATGATTATATCGTTAGTTTAAATTAAATCAATCTTGATTTGCTAGTTTAAAGGTATGCTTAGTTTTTGTGTATTTTATTGTAATTATAAAAACAATGTTTATTATATCCATTTAACAATTTTATTATTTTATTTTATTTAATTTTAATCAGGGAAGAGCGCGGAGCGCTCTTTCCCTTATATTAAATGGGTTAAGTCACTGCGCGGTTAACCGTTGTTGATGGCGTCATCGAAATCAACAAAACCTTTAATAGTTTTTTAGCCAATTAAAAATCTAAACATTTTACATAACTAAAATATTACCCATATTTTTCTGATATTAAAAACCTAAAAACTTTTGCTAAACATACCTGAATTTCATACCAATAAGCTTAATTTGCTTAACTTTTTTTTGTTTTTTTTTTTGGGGTCCCCCAAAAATTTTTCCCTGTGGTAAATATTTGGAGCTGATTTTTTGCACGTAGATGCTAAATTGCCGCCTCATCTGAATTTTATTCTCGTATATGCTCTATTGCCCGTAGTTAAACCTCTGTTCATGTGAAAAACGACCAGTTTTTTTTTAAGTTACGCATTAGGTACTGGGGTACTTGTGTGACACTTTTTTTCCTTACTGAATTACATATTAAGTAACTTCATTCAGTAATACACATTCTCTTGTGGTTATTTTTTTGGTTTAAATTATGATTCCTTACCTTGTTATAAAAATTATTAATTTTCAACGGAAAAAGCGAAAAAATATCCTTACCACTAATTAGCAGCC
>JASAMX010028349.1:0-15623 GCA_030248175.1 Microlaimidae sp. YZB2_3
TTGCTGTCTGCCATTAAAATTGAGAGGCTCATTATAATGGCCGACTTTTACTTATTTTTTTCTTCTAAACGAGATAACAGAATTAATATTATAAGCATAGTTTATGCATAGTTTAATTCTTCTGATTTCATCACTTTCTCATTGTGTTTTTTTTCTTCTCATTTTTTCTTTTTTTTCATCAGCAACATCAAGTCTGCGACTTAATTTGTGGTCAATATGAATCTACAATTGTAACTAATTATCAATGAGAGCTATCTGATATGACTAAAGGCTCAAAAAGAGCGCTTATTTAAGTCAGTTTTAAAACTTTTCTTGAATGCATCCAAAGAATCGACAGTTACTTGAGATGGGGTAGTAGATCGTTCCAAAGGTGTAACAACCCTATTTGCAAAAGAAAATTTCCTTGGGTCAATTCGGAAGTCTTTCATTGCCAATCTAACTGATGGCCACGGGCGGCTGCAAAATGAAAACTAAAAAAATCATTGGCTTGCAAATTGTTTAAGCAATGTATAATTTTAAAGCACTCATATAAATCAATTTTGTCTGTTCGATTCTCTTTAATCTTTCTAAACCTAGGTAATTCACAGTCTATGTTCATAACCAACAGGTAAAACAACCTTGCATTTATAAAACAAACGTCAAGTGAAATTTTTGTTGCACTTTTTTTCCAAAATGTTTAGATTCCTTTTGTAGCAAGGAATACTTCCAAACTGCACTAGCATACTCCAGAATTGGTCTAACATAAGGACTTATATGATTTTAGAAAAATTATTTCTAGAGTTCTCTTAAAATGTTCTAAAAATTACAGTGATGGCTCACTCTCATAGTTTTTTTGCTGTGATTTCACAGTGTTTAAGAGAATTTCATATCACTGGGATATATAAACACCTAGGTCCCCCCCACGTAATCTTTATAGTTGCAAGTACGTCTATTACCAAGCTTTACATCTCTCCAAATTAAAATTTTTGGCCTATGATTTCGAATACTGAAGAACTTCACATTTGTGATTAGCATAACTTGTATTTAAAGACTTGTGACCACTCTGTGTATTCTATCTAAATCTCGCCGAAGTCTAAGCGTTTGAATGCGGGAATCCTTTAGATGAAGATTTTACAAACAACTTTATATCAATCTGCAAAGAGTCCTAGACTTCTCTGTAAGAAATCTTAACACAATCAAACAATATCATTAATATATACCAAAAAATAAAAATGCACATAAAACAGAACCCTGAGGAACTGAACTTCTTACAGGAAAAATGATTTGGAATATGAGTTATTAATTACAACTTTAATTTCCCGCCCAACTAAAAATATTTTTATATAAGAGTTGCACATTTTGATATATTATATATTTTTTGCTAAAATCGGGTCAGCTAGATTTTATTTTTCTAAAACTCTTGGCGAAACCTGAAGAACTACAAACGCATTTTTTGATTTGTGAGATTGGACAAAAGTTGTGAGTTTGTACAGTTTTGAGAATTGACGTTGTGAGATTCGTTGTCATCGTTTTAAAGCGTACGTTTTTTCGCCAGTCTCGATCATTTTTAAAAAGACTGGTATTCTTTTAAGGATTATAATTACATGACTCCCATTTGAGTGCAAAAATATTGCCTAAGGGAGCCATTTTTGACAGGGTTTTGCAGAAAAATTTTCAACCAGCAATAAGCGCACCTAGGACGAGCATCATTGGTTACGCTATCGCTTCTACGCAAAGTTATTGATTCGGTAAGTGAAGCTAATTCATACGTCATATGAAACGTTAGCGACACGGGGTGTAAAAATACAATTAAAGTAAAAATTACTTAATTTCAAATTTTTTAAGGGCTAAAGTTGGTTAATTTTTGTATATTTTGTAAAGGTGGAATCAAAAAATATTCCGAGTTCTTTTTGTTTTACAAAAAACCTCATAACCGCGCAATTTTAATTGGCCCGCTTATGTTTGCATTCTGATTTTCGCGGTCAGCCATATATAATTGAAACATAAGTATTAAAAGTAAAGGACGGATCTGATTTTTACAAACAAAACATGCGTTCCATAAGATCGTTTTTAAAACGCAATTTTTGTATTTGAATTATATTAAGAATATCTTAAGACGTCATTTTAAAGCAGTTGAACTGAATTGGGATTTTTCAGTGCGTAGAAAGTTGTATTGCGAACAAAAACATTAGTGCAAATAAACTTTTTACACCAAAAATTTGGAGAAGATATACTTTTAATGAATTTAGATTTAATGTTCACTTTATTATTATACTGAGTTTCATTTTTATATTATATTAGCCTTTTATTGTGGTTTTCTTTTCAAACTAGCCTAAAAAATGCTCTAAGAATGAAGCAGGAAAAAAGGTGATTTTTCCATGGGCGTATGTAATCGGTCACCTTAAAAGTTTTTTGTCTTTCTTAGTATCAGAATTTATCCCACCTCTAATTAATCAACATCACTATGCGAAGTTTCTAGGAACTTGCGGTAAATGAATTTACCGTCGTAATCCGTCTTTCAAGAGCAATCAATAAAAAATTGTGTGTTAAAATAAGTCGCGAGTTTATTGTTTATAAAATATTGATTAAAATATGGGTTCTGAGTGAAATATT
Source organism: Microlaimidae sp. YZB2_3 (assembly GCA_030248175.1). NCBI lineage: Eukaryota > Metazoa > Nematoda > Chromadorea > Desmodorida > Microlaimidae > Microlaimidae sp. YZB2_3. Next base: position 2,593 of record JASAMX010028349.1, read on the forward strand.
TATAAAACCACTACAAAATTGTCAACGCCTATTTTAACAAAAAAAAACTGACCATTTTGAGGTACCGCTAAGTTCTCAATAAAAAATGGTATTTGTTATATTTTATCGTTTACCCTCAATCAGTATAAAACAAGAAACATCTAAATGTGACTCGTTTAAATTACACTTGTTTAGACTTTTTACATTTAAACTGACAATCAAAAATGCCTTGTTTCACTGTCACATTTATTTTATACTGATTGAGACACTATGGAAGGAATATTTAACTTACAGGAAATGTAAAGGCAAGCCATTTTAAGTTCTGCCGACGCTTTTCTGAAGAAACGAATCGCTCAATAGCAAAAACCTGTATAATAAACAGTATCAGAGTAAAAAACGCCAAACCTGAGGCGACCCCACTGCAGACAAGTGTGGGATAGTCCAAATCTAAAAGCAATTTAATATCCTATCATTATAGTTTGAACAAGAAATATGTGTGCAGTACACAAATACAAAGACAGTATCATATTGTCTTGTCTATAAGGACAACTTTTATACAAAATTAACAGAAGCATGTAGTACTAGTAAAGTAAGTAACAAAGGAGACAACAGTAAAATAACAATCAAAAACTTTAAAATAATTACGATGATTATTTTTGTTCTAGCGCAACTTATTTAAAATTAGGTTAATAAAAAATGATAGCCACTTTATTTTGTGTTTACATTTGAGTTGAATATATTTCCCCCTAAAATTGTGAAATTATAGCAATAATAAATTTATTTGTATTAAGTTAAAAATATTAAAATTCACTGACCGCTTAAGTACCTACTTATTTTGAAGTTAACTTGATGAATTTTTTACCTGTAAATAAACATAAAATATAACACCATAAATACATACGTGGTGTACCATGTGTATACTATCGTAATGCTTGCAAATTTTTCTAGTATGATTTGCTTTATTAAAATCGACAAATCAAAGTGCAAGTATTACAGCTCAGTTTCTGCATAGTGAGCTATACAGTGTGCGGTATAGTGTATACTCTATGTTTATTGTACAGTTTTAGTGAAATCTGTGTATATTATAAATCTTGAATAAATTCAAAAACGTACTCTTGACGTATTCCCAAGAATCGGGACTACGAATTCGACATATTCGCAAATTTTCATTTATAAACGAATGATTGGAAGAAAATTGATTTCTTTGCATTCCAACAGCAATCAAACCAGCGCTCGCATACATTGCTGCTGTTTTGTACACAATTCATTTCTACAAGTGACGTGTTTGTGTAGTATATAAACACAGTGTAAAGACAGTGTCAAAGCTTTTGTATTAAAGCTGGCGGTGTTTGTGATATGGATATACTCCGTTTGTTCTAAGATACATTGTAAATAAAGCACACTAAATACGGAGTATTGCATTAAATTCGTCGGTCAGTTTATACAAAAAGCCTTGACCAATTAAAAAAATAATTTGCGTTTTAAAAACGATCTTATGGAACGCATGTTTTGTTTTTGGAATTAAGAATGGTCCTTCTTAATACTTATGGTTGAATTATATATGGCTGACCGCGAAAATCAGAATCCAAACATAAGCGGGCCAATTAAAATTGCGCGGTTATGAGGTTTTTTGTAAAACAAAAAGAACTCGGAATATTTTTTGATTCCACCTTTACAAAATATACAAAAATTAACCAACTTTAGCCCTTAAAAAATTTGAAATTAAGTAATTTTTACTTTAATTGTATTTTTACACCCCGTGTCGCTAACGTTTCATATGACGTATGAATTAGCTTCACTTACCGAATCAATAACTTTGCGTAGAGGCGATAGCGTAACCAATGATGCTCGTCCTAGTGTGCTTATTGCTGGTTGAAAATTTTTCTGCAAAACCCTGTCAAAAATGGCTCCCTTATAATATTTTTGCACTCAAATGTGAGTCATGTAATTATAATCCTTAAAAGAATACCAGTCTTTTTAAAAATGATCGAGACTGGCGAAAAAACGTACGCTTTAAAACGATGACAACGAATCTCACAACGTCAATTCTCAAAACTGTACAAACTCACAACTTTTGTCCAATCTCACAAATCAAAATATGCGTTTGTAATGATTTAGTTTCTTTTCAGGTTTCGCTGAGGTTTAGAAAAAAAATAAAATCTAGCTGACCCGATAATTTTAGCAAAAATATATAATATATCAAAAAATGTGCAACTCTTATATAAAAATTTTTAGTTGGGCGGGAAATTAAAGTTGTAATTAATAACTCAGTATCCAAATCATTTCCTGTAAGAAGTTCAGTTCCTCAGGGTTCTGTTTTAGGTCCATTTTTATTTTTGGTATATATTAATGATATTGTTGATTGTGTTAAGTTCTCACAAATTAGACTCTTTGCAGATGATATAAAGTTGTTTGTAAAATCTTCATCTAAAGATTACTACATTCAAACCTTGAGACTTCAGCAAGATTTAGATAGAATACACAGCTGGTCACAAGACTGGCAATTGCAGTTATCTAATCACAAATGTGAAGTTCTTCATATTCGAAATCATAGCAAAGAGTTAATTTGTAAATATAAGCTTGGTAATAATGTACTTGCAACTACAGAATTGGTGCGTGACCTAGGTGTTTATATATCCCATGATATGAAATTCTCTAAACACTGTGAAATCACAGCAAAAAAAGCTATGAGAGTGACATCACTAATTTTTAGAACATTCAATTTAAACTCTAGAAATAATTTTCTCAGAGCATATAAGTCCTATGTTAGACCAATTCTGGAGTATGCTAGTGCAGTTTGGAACCCTTTATTTACAAAAGGATATAAACATTTTGAAAAAAGTGCAACAAAATTTCACTAGACGTTTGTTTTATAAATGCAAGTTGTTACCTGTTGGTTATGAACATAGACTGAATTACCTAGGTTTAGAAAGATTAAAGGATCGAAGATGAGTGGATCATGAGTGCTTTAAAATTATACATTGCTTAAACAATTTGCAAACCAATGATTTTTTTAAGTTTAACCTGCAGCCCACCCGTGGTCATCCATTTAAATTGGCAATGGAAGACTGCCGAATTAATGCAAGGAAATTTTCTTTTGCAAATAGGGTAGTTACACCTTGGAACGATCTACTCCCATCTTAAGTAACTGTCGATTCTTTGGATGCATTCAAGAAAAGTTTTAAAACTGACTTAAATAAGCGCTCTTTTTGAGCCTTTTAAGTCATATCAGATAGCTATGTTCAGTGATAATTAGTTACAATTGTGATTCATATTGGCGGCAATTAAGTCGCAGATTTGATGTTGTTGATAAAGGAAAAAAAAGAGAAAAAAAATAGAAGAGAAAAAAAACACAATGAAGTGATGAAATCAGAAGAATTAAACTATGCATAAACTATGCTTATAATATTAATTCTGTTATCGGACCCATCGGTAGTGTCATATCTCCTGGACCACTGGAGATATTTTGATAAAAAAAAATTTGAGCTATTGGGGGCAGGGTTAGGTTTTCGCAAAAAATAATCAAAATCTAAGACAAACAGTTTGACTCAGTACTACACTTTTGAGCAAGCATATCTCGCCGACTTAATAATCAATTTACGCAATACTTATATTGAATTATTGTAGAAATTGACCGTTTCGTTAGCGAGATATGCTTATATAAATTTTTTTTTGTTCACCGACTGTATTTATTATAGAAACACAGTGAGTATGACGCCGATGCGCTGGACGGACGGTACGGGAGCCGGACCCGTGGGAAAACAGACCGTCAGCCAAGCGGCCAGCTTCGCGGGTTCCAATCTGGAGCTGTACCGGGAGCCCATGGCGGAACTGGACACGGAAGCCGACAGCGAGAGGTTGATATGATATAAATAAGGCATTTTTAGGTCTGAAATGGTGGAGAAGTCTCTAGCTCAGTCGGTAGTCTCCGGGGCTTTCGGGTGGGGAGTTCGAACCACAGATTGGAGCTGGGTTAATTATTTATAGGAGTAAATTTAAATTCGGCATTTTTACAGGAGCTATAGTTTAGTGGGTGGAAATTGGAACTGTGAGTAATAAAAAAGGTTGAGAAATTGAGTCATAAAGGTTTAAAGGTTTCAATCTGAAGCTGTACCGGGAGCCCATGGCGGAGCTGGACACAGAAGCCAACAGCGCTAGTTTGATATGATATAAAAATTGTGTTTTTAGGCGTATATGAGGGGTCACTAGCTCAGTCGGTAGTCTCTGGTTGCTTTTAGGTAGGAAGTTCGAGCCAGAGGCTGGAGCTCGATTGATTAATCAAATAATTTTTTTTTTTAATTTTACAAAAATAGAGTATAGTTTCTGGGAAAGGGAATGCTTTAACTCTTGGAGCCCCAGAGAATGTCACTAATCTGCATAAACAATGTAGAAAGCGACAAAAAGCTTTTATAACGTTAAAACCTTCCTTTTTGTCATTTTGACTATGTGATGTTGTTTTTTTTTCATTATTGCCTGTAACAAATCGTTTGTTTGTTCGTGAGTTGGCATAATTAGTTTTTAACCTCGTGTCTAGCAGATTTCAATACCTACTTATGTACTAAAAAAGTTTGGAAAACTTGTCATCTGAAAAAGCGTTGGTTGAGCTATATATTTCATGTTTTTTGTTTGTTCGTTAGTAGTGTATTCCCCCGATGCTTCGGAGTCGAGCTCCGGAGCAATCTTCGCAGCTCTGTCCTATTTTTGTACTATTTTTATTACTAATTAAAGAGTAATTTTGTAATTGATTTTTTTTAAATTTTTTAACTAAACTTTTTTCAAAACTTATATTAACAATGATAAATTAACGCATATTTCGGACTCAAACAAGTTTTAATTTGCTCATTTAAGAGGCGGAGCTGCCCAGGTTTAAACGGACGAACCTACGGAGCATGATATTGGAGAGTACAATTATCACAACATTCACTAAATTGTCACTAGGCAGCAGTCACCAGTCGTTAGCTATAGGCAGAACAATTTAAAGACAGCATGGAATCAGTAGAACAGCGGTCGCATTCTGACGCGCGGTTAAAAGTTACTCCAGGGTAACTTTTTTTACGTGCTTAAAGGAGCACTGTCACAAATCAAATTCCTATAACGCCCGAACCGGACTGCTCTTTTAATACCAAACCTACCTAACTCAACTTTGGTATTTGGAGTGCTCCACTACAAGGCTACAACATTTTTAAATTTCAGCTGAATCGGTTCAGTATTAAAGGAGCAGTCCGGTTCGGGCGTTATAGGAATTTGATTTGTGACAGTGCTCCTTTAAGGATGCGAGTGAAAAATCAATTTTACCTAGGTAAAAGTCGGTAGCCGCACTCATAAAGCGCGATTAACCAAGGATTAACCAAAGATTAAGTATGGACGTCTTTTTTCATGGACAAGGAGAGAATCGGATTAAAAAGCTGATAAAAACTGACTTTAAACGCGATTTTTGGACTTTTTCTCATGCTATATGACTTGAAAATTATACATACTGTTTTAACTAAAGTATTTTTGTATAAATTAAAGTCAAATTTTAAGAATATTTGAAAAAAGTTAATGACATGATATTGCTAATTTTTAATTTCGAAATAAAAAAAATAAAATTGAAAAAGACGAATTTTATTTCGATTTTGTATTGGTTCACATTATTAATTTAAATTAATAGAAATTTAATTCCTCTGTATTTTTGATTATGTTATAAGTTTATTGTACATTATTAATCATTATTTAAAGGAATTGAGTCTTTTATCAATTTATATTATATTATGTGAGCCAATGCAAAAGCCAATCAAGAATCGTTTGTTAATCCTTGGTTAATCGCGCTTTATGAGTGCGGCTACGGGTTAAATTTTTTCTATTGTTTTAAGAATAAGAATTTATTCAACTCGAGAGGTGGTTAAATATTTTCTCCGGTAGATTAATTTAATAAAAAATAAAATACGCGCATTGATTAAATTTTTTATTTTGCGCGAGGTGGTTTTGCGGCGCGAGATAAAACATTTTAAAAAAATTCATTGCAATCATTTTCTGTCCCATATGCGGCAGGTTTTTTTATTTACAATATATATTTATTTTTTTATTTTTATTGAAATGGATTTATCGGGGTAAATAAAAGGGTTTCTTCAGAATGCGACCCCTTGTCTTTAAGCGTTATTCTTTCATGCTTTCCAGCATTTAAGATTGTGAGTCGCCAGATCCTCGAGTTAAAACACACGTCAAACGTGTTGAAACATAATATTCGTCCTATTTTTATAAATTGTTTCGGTGATTTTGTAATAAAAATGGGCAAAAAAAAACGTAAAAATTAAATTAAAAAAAACAATGTAATTCCTATTTAAAAAATAATAAAATTGATTATATTTATATTGTTCAAAAAGTCTTATTTACTCAAAATTTTGATTGAAAAATAGGTGTAATAACTTTAAACTAAAGGCCTATAAAATAAACTAAAGGACTAATATAACTTTAAAAGTTATTGGAGCTATAGATATTTTGAACGTTTGTCAGTTATATATGAATCGAATCCAAATTTAATATATGTTATCCTGACTTACGTACACTCAGTTTAAGAAATCTTTTATGCACTGAGAGGGTTTTAAAGTCACACTGACACAGACATTCTCACGCTTTGAATTTTATAGAGATGATTAAATACTTTTTTAACTGTAAGCATAGAAATTGTTTTGTTACCAAAAATATATAACACAAAAAAGGAAAAATATGTGACTTCATAATATATTGCTTAGCACTTTTACTGTTAAAGGCTCCATTTAAGGCTATTACACACCCTAATAAGTGCCATATTCCCACAACTAGAGCAGTAAATCTCTCTGAGCAATATATGAAGTTATTAATTAAAAATAATAATCAAATCAAAAGTCAAAAATATATTATATTTTTCCTTTATTGCTATGTTATATTATGTTTATGGTGTCACCGTTACAAGCGATCGCATCAACTCTATATTAACTTTGATTTTCGTTTGCCTTTGTAATGACGGCGTGTTGTTGTTTTTAGCAGCGCGGATACCGTGGTGAATGCGGAAGAGGGATTGGTCAAGACGAAAATCAAGAACAAGAGGCGCCGCCCCATCAAAAAGCAAAACGACCAATCAGCGGTCCCGGACACGCCTATCTGAGCGCCTTGTCGTTTTTCGTCCGGCTGTTTATAACCGAGTGAATTCTCAAAATGGAAAATTCTTGAGGTTTTTCGAACGAAATTAATTTTTAAAAAAACAACGCAAGGTAGGAAATAGCAAAATATAAAGCTGGTTTTTAAAGTGATGACGAAAAACAAAGTTAAAACAAAAATTTGTTTTTGTGTCAAATAAAATATTCCTTGCTAAAATGAGAGTTCACTTGGATCAGCAAATGTTCGGAATTAGTTTATTAGAAGAGTAGTTTATGCGTCATTGTCATTGAATATCTAAAATAAGTTTTCGAATTTTAAGTAATTGTCTTAAGGTTTTTTCAGTCCAGTTTATTTCACAAGTATTGAAGAAGTTGGAATCTTAGGACATTTTGTACGAGCGTTGCGAAGTCGGATGTATTGCAGAAAAATATTGTTTTTTAGGGTCAGCAAAAACTATTTTGAAACTCAAAGTCAAATCCACTTTTATTAGATAAAATGGATTGAGATTTAAAGCTGGGATGGTGCTGTAAACGAAAAATAAAATAATGCACGCACGCATTTTCAAATGATAATACATATTTTTAAGTTTGGGTAAAATATAAACTTTCAAAAATTTTATTTTGATAGAAACTTAAAAACCTTTAAATTTAAACTACCGTAACACAATAAGTCAGAATAGTCATAAAATACTAGTAACTGTGACTTGTTATATGTTTTAACACAAATAATCTAAACGTTGTAGTCAGACATGTTGATTTTATACTGATTGTGATCATAGGTGGGCAGCCTCTCGGATTTTGGGGGGAAGGGGGTTTATTCGACCCCCGAAATTTGGGGGGGGGGGTGTCCCAAAAATTTTTTGGGGGTATACCTGAAATACCCCATTTTTAGTGTTTTTAGTACTGGGACTCCCCAATATTTAGGGGGGGTGTCCGGGGTACCCCCAAATTTTAGGGGGTGTCGGCTATATTCGGGATTTTTTGGGAGTATTACCCCCCAACCCCCCCCCTGCCCACCTTTGATTGTGATGTGATTCTATATGTCATAGTAACAGGGATATGTGTACAAAACATATTTCAAATTAAATGCTTGGAACTTTGCGAAAAAGATAAAACTGCTCATTTTATATTCATTTACCTTATTATTAAAAGTTATAAAATTATTATGATAATAATAATTTTAACTGCTATTTGTTTGACTAGTATTAGATGAACTTATTATTAATTAATATTTTTGGTCTTTTGATAAAATTAATGGGCTGAGTGATATTTTAAAATAGTGCTTGCAGCTCTTACTACCTTTTTGTTATTATTTTTGGAAATGTCTCACACGTTTTTAATACCACTTCGTTTTATTATTTGTTATGGATTATAGTTTAGTTTATACTTGTAGTTTATTAATAGTCCAATATTTTAATCGTTATTTATTATTGTGTCAAATACAAAGTGCATATTACGTTAATCAACAAAATTCCGCGAATGTCGAACTGTTTCCTGTGCAATAAAACCAGTTTTTTCCCCTACAGCCACGAACACTGAAACCGCGCGGTTTTAGAGCGTGAAAAAATTTGCATTTAAACACTATAACCGTTTTACGCTCATGGAATTTTATGGATTTATTTAAAAGTATTACTATTAACCAAAAAATATTGGTATTGACAAGAATATATAACACAGGAGAATGTCCGACTGTACACTAAACTTTTGACCAAAATTTTGCCAGTTTTCCCGCGCTGCGATTTTTAACACTGTTAGTTTTCTCGCATTGGGGACTGCGACTTCTTTTGCAATCAATACTGCTTTATTCGCACTGCGATTATTTTAGCACTGCGAGTCTAACTGCATAACAAAAAAAATACAGACGCTGGTGATCATTTTAAATAGGGTAAAACACATCAAAGCTTGTTTTATTTAATCTTAAAACGTTAAAGAGTTACTTTATTTCATTAAAACTAAAAAGTTTTAACATTTTAAGGTAAAAAAACGACTTTTACTCATTTAAACACAAAGTTTTCGCTCTGTTTTTTTTGTGCAGCCAGACTCGCAGTGCGATAATAATCGCAGTGCAAATAAATCAATACTGTGTTAAAAATCCCAGCACGAGAAAACTAGCGAAAAATGGCGGATTTTTGCCAGAAAAGTCGCACATGAATTCGAAAGTGCTACTTTTTTCGCAAAATTTTGGTTAAAAATTTAGTGTACAGTCGGACATTCTCTTATGTTATATATTCTTGTATTGGTAAATAAATCTTTTTAATTCAAAATTCCAATTCATAAATATTATGCAAACGATCGCTGTTTGGTCAATATTTATAGCTACAGGCCATGAAACTTGAATAAAATAATATTCTTATTCTAATAATAGATTTTGATTGAATCAGTGAGCTTTAGCAACTTATTTTCATGTACGTTTGGATTGATGAAACGCAATAAAAAACTTAATAAAAAATAAAAATACTAAAATTATATATTGAATCTCTAAAAAAACTAAAAAAAATGTTAGTGTTTTATATCTTTTGTTTTGTTTGTGTGTGTTTGATTTTTTACGCAGAAGTTTGTGTCAATTGAATTTATAAACAAACACACTGATATGTAATTTGTTCGTCTGACATAATTTTAATTGTTTAATTTTTTAACGTATTTAAATGGTGTTTGTTGATATTCCTATTTTTTATTGTTATTTGCGATAAAAATTTTACTCCAGTTGATTGGAAAAAAGTTATGCATTTTTTTAATTTTGAATACATATTTTTAAATCTAAATTAAGTAAAAATAACAAAAAAAAATTGCCATTGAATCTCTAAAAAACTTTAAAAAAAAATGTTAGTGTTTTATATCTTTTGTTTTGTTTGTGTGTGTCTTTGATTTTTTACGCAGAAGTTTGTGTCAGTTGAATTTATAAACAAACACACTGATATGTTATTTGTTCGTCTGACATAATTTTAATTGTTTAATTTTTTTAACGTATTTAAATGGTGTTTATTGATATTCCTATTTTTTATTGTTATTTGCGATAAAAATTTTACTCCAGTTGATTGGAAAAAAGTTATGCAATTTTTTTTATTTTGAATACATATTTTTAAATCGAAATGAAGTAAAAATAACAAAAACAATTTGCCGCTGGAACTGGAGTAAAACTTCGTGCTTTGCTAAATTTTTTTATTAGGTTCTAAAAATATTTTGCCGTGTCAGCTTTCTTGGCATCATAATTATCGGTATTTCCTACGAATCTCGCCTTTGATATTAAATTTAGTCAACGAAATAATGGTGCTTAATTGTTATGTTCTTGAATATATATTTTATTTCGTCAGAATGATGCTTAACACTTACCGTCTGATCATGCGTCAAGTTCGCAGTGCAGATTGGAAATCGTACTAAATAAATCTTAAGGTACAAATTTCTCAAAGACGCAATTTTCTAGTTGGAAATCGGCATTATTTTAATTAGTGATGTTTCTTTTCTGCACAGACGCTACACCCAAATATGTGCTCCCGGGGCTCCGATCATTTAAAGTACGCTAAATCTGGTGGAGCATAATTTTAGGTGTGGTAACATCACTAATTTTTCCCGTTTCTAACTGAAGAACTGACAAGTTTAAGCGGTTACGCTACATTTCATATAAAGTACAAAAGAAAATTCCACTTCTTAGATTAGTAATCTAAAGCTTATTTTCTCCTTGAAATCTTAATTGTTTTGGCGGCATTATAGAACTAAACATTCTTAATAAGTGAGAAACTTTAAATTACATAAAGAGAAATACACTCTATATGACATATAATATATGAAATAGTGATGTTCTCCGGAGCTTTGTATGTAGCGAAACTTCGCTTTTTTAAGCTCTGATACTCGGCCTTGTTTTAAATTTCGTTAAAATAATTTATGAGTATTGTAGATTATTTTGTGAAAAACTTTTGTAAACTATTTTGCATAAAAATACGGAGGAGTTTCAAAATCGGAGCTCCAGTGCTCAGAGCTTTTAAGAAACATTCAGAATTCGAAAGATATTGCAGATTTGAGCTGTCTTTGCTAACCAATAATATACGGTAAGGGTTAATTTGTATTTACTTTGTTTCTACTTTTGAATTTATTAAAAACCAAAAGCATAAGTGGGTGCTTATTACTCTTCTCTCTTATGTATTTGATTCAGCATTTAAAATAATACTTATAAAACTAAACTTCCCTTAAAATGAATAGACGAAGTACTCTTCGGATTTAATTAAAATATTCCTTTTTTTATTTTTTTTTTTTGACCCCATACCCGTTGGTTTCTTAGAACAACTTACGGTTATGGTTAACTTACGGATTATTCTACTCTATTAAAGACTCTAATATTACGTATAGGCAGAACAAAAGATTTGCACTGGAAATTAAGAGTGAATTATCAAAATGTAAGTTTTTACAATAATATTACCGTTTTGCAAGTGTCAGTCTTGTCCACATATTAAGATAAATTCGTTTGAAACTGAATTTAGAAAAATATATCCATGAATTCCTAAAATGTATCCATATTGATATTGCTGACAAATACATCCAAATTTTTTCCAGTGCAAGTTTTGTACAGTATTTGTTACCCAGTACAGTATCTGAATATAATATGAATATTCGTTCCTGAAATTAGCTGTTTTAACGTGTTATTTAACAATATAGTTAATTTGTGCCTTGATCTTTTGTGCTTTACAATATCATTACTTGTATGTATTCCATGTTATTCTCGAAATAAATCTGTTTGTAATCGTAATCAAAGAAGTTCTATTCATATACAAACAAGTCTTACAATAACAAAAAAAAACCATACAAGTTGTATAATTTTTATTATAGATGACAGCTTCGTTTATAAAAAATTGTTTACAAGAACATAATAATCTTAAAGTAAACACGTTTAAAACTATTGTAAAAATATCGGTTTTCATTATGTTCTTTATCATAAAAATTCTATTTTTTTAGAAATAGAAGTTCTATCATAGGCAAATTTTATATAACGAGATTAAAGATAAATATGCAATTTATTGCTGAATAAAACAAATCAAGTATCTAATTGAGCACGCCCTGGTTTTCCTCATGTAGAATCTTATCACCGCAAGTATAGCACACCCCCTAATTAAGGCAATCCTAATTGGACCGAGCCCTAACAAGAGTCCTCCCTTCATTTAAGGTGTACACGTCAAAAACTCTTAGAAAAGTCGAAATGACAAAATGTGTCTTAATAATACACATGTCTGTATGTAGTCATGTCATACATATTTTTCCTCTATTTTTATGTTATATATTTTGGTTAAACAAAACGTATTTGTAATTCGTAGGTGGTGCAGACGCCAGATAGACAAGTAATATATACTAGGGTAGTGCATTTAATTTCGGCACTTTTCCAAATTGGGCTTTTTGATTTTGAACTATATCTTTGGTAATTCTGGATGGAATACGACGTTTGATCGCTCAAATGAGAGCTAAATATGTGGATAAATGTCGTGAGCTTTTTATTTGTTATGTTATGATATTTTCATGTGAAATTGTGTGATTTATAATAAAAAAATTGTTACTCGTTTTTAGAACATGGGGAATTTCATGATTACGCAATAAATTGGTTTAAAAATTAAACTGTCCTGGTAAAATTTAGTCTATTTTCCGAATTTTTAGTCCCCGTGGTTCTACGTTGCGTCTGTGGTGAGAAATCGTTATAAAATAAAATAGTGTAATTTCGGCACACATATTGCTGTAGGTAAAAACGGGTTGAATTAAGTGGTCGGGTGTTAGATTGTAGTTGTAAGTAGTTAAAAGACAACGTTGAAATGTGTAGGGGTCATAGCACTGCACTTAAACTTGATTAAAGGGGTCCTTTTAAAAAGTGCCGAAATTAAATGCACTTTTTTTCCAAATTTTCCTCAATTTGATACCATTTGGCACTTTAGCTGTAACTTTTTACCAGTTGCACGTTGAACA
>JASAMX010028351.1:0-12159 GCA_030248175.1 Microlaimidae sp. YZB2_3
AAGGTGGAACACTACAGTTAAAACCGCACAAACTTTGTACAGTCACTGTTCATTACAGCTGTAACCAATTTTTAAAAACTACATACTGTATTAATCCTCATGTCCTGAACATCATTTTTTATATTTTGATGAAACATAAAAATTAAAAATAAGCTGTGGCAATGGTCCACAAAGGGGATTCCGACGAATCGCAGGTTAACCTGACATTTTGAAAAGTTTTTTGAGAAAATTTTATTAACTTTGGAGCCTAATTTCTCAGTAGATCTCTATACGATTTTTAAATAAACAACGCCAATGTTTCTAACCCGTTGAGTTCTCCATTTTGATACATATTTTGTTAAAATCGGTCTGTAAACAAATTTTCATAATTTTGCAACGGATGAATTTGATTTGACGTCGGGAAACTACATTTTGAAACATTCGTTTAAAAGTACTTTTTAACAAAGGTATCCAAGACGAGCAGTAGCCGAGTGGTTAGAGCGTAAGACAGAAGGTCTAGGTTCGAATCCCCCTGGGAGTTATTTTTAACACAAAAAAAATTTTTTAACTTTTTTTTAATTTTTTTAACTTTTTAATTAACAAAATGTACATTATTCAATACTGTATTCAACCCAGAGTACGTACTTTAAGGTGGTTTTGAAGTAAAACCGGGGTAGAGTCAGAGTGTCCCTCCTAGGGGAGGTCGCAACCCCCCCCTAGCGCCCCCTCGGGGGTCAAATCAAAAAACGAAGTTTGGATTCGTAATCAGGACCCCCGAAAACCCACGAGTGGTTGTTTTTGAAAAAATCAAAGAAATTTTCGGAACTGTAGTGTACTACCTTAAAAAAAGGGGGGGTTATCGCCGGATACCCATGTGGTGTGGGGCCAGGAGTTCTGCTTGAAGGGTTCGCTGTTTGCTGGCCACACTCTCTTTGATTAGCGGTTTGTGATGCTCTCTTCCTGGTCTTCTGTGTATTTCCGCCCAGCACATCTAAATATTTATTTTTTATACTAATATTGTATTACTTAATGTAACTATAATAACCATAATAGTAATTATATATAAAAAATATTAAGAGCAAAAGTATCACCATGTTTAGTATACCACGTTTGTTATTCAATTTTATTTCAGTTTTCTTTCCTTTATAATTTGCTTAAAACATCCATGCACTGACGACAAAATTTAAAACTTTAGAGATTATTTGTCCATAAATCCAGTCGAAAATATTCGGGCATAAGTCAAATTCATGCTACTGGAAAACAGAAGTTTTGTCTATTCAAACCGAAAGCAATGGCATAATAGAAAAACACACCAAAGCTTAGATTCGTTCCACAATTGATATGTAAAATAATGTGGCGGGTAATAAAATTTAAATTTTTAGTGGTATTGAAAAATTACAAACATTTTTAACCGAAGCGTGCAATAAATTTGGTATTCTAAAAAACTTTAAGTGGTCACTTTCAAAACTTTTTCTAAGCTCCAAAGGAATCAACCGAAATAGCGCTTCACGTTTGTATAGGCACCTTGCACTGGAACTCGGTTCATACATGAAGTAAGTCAAAGTCAAAGTCAAAATTTTATTTCTAGAAAACCAAACAAATTTAAAATGATTACAAACAGCGAACCGATCACGGTCGCAACACATTACAAATATGTGAAACAAGGTTTAATAGAAGTGACCCAAAGGCTTATCAAAAATACACACTAAAAAGGGCCACTGCCTAGCCATCTTTTAAAAAGTTTTAGTGAGTCTGCTTTAACTTGTTGCTCTGATAAAAAGTTCCATTTTTAAACAACCTTATTACAAAAAAAGAATTTTCTGGCATCTATTCTGCTTTTTTGTACTTTTAATTTAAAGGCCTGTCCTCTTGTAGAATTAAGATTAAAATAGAAAAAATCATTAGGATTAATGTTTGTTTTTGAATGTATTATTTTATAACACTCTGAAAGATCAACAACAGAACGACGGTCAGTTAATTTTTGAAGTTTTAAAAATTTTAGTCTGTCTTCATAATTAGTGTACGTTAATTTACACCTCTTAAAAATTCTTCTAGTGAAATAACGCTGCACTCTTTCCACTAACTGTATATCTTTTTTTAAGTGAGGATTCCAAACAACACTACTGCATTCTAACACTGGACGAACGTATGTAACATAAGCGCGAAGATTTTTAACCGAGCTGGTGGTAAAAGATCTAAATATGAGCGAAGAAATTCTAAAAGCTTTTTTAACAATAAGTTCACAATGCTTTGAAAACTTTACTGTGTTAGAAATATGAATACCAAGATCCTTAACTAAATTTGTTTTAGTAAGAATTTTGTCAGAAATAATGTAGTCAAAATTAAATTTGTTTTTTCCAAGATCAATATGCATCAATTCACATTTGTTTTCCGCCAGTGAAGCTGCCAGTCTTTTGACCAAGTTTGAATTCTATTTAGGTCCTCCTGCAAATGAGTATTTTTGTCTGTTTGTTCATCGGGAGAGAAACAGGTATAGAGCTTAGCGTCATCAGCAAAAAGCTTAATTTCCGAATGTTGAACACAGTTGACTATATCATTTATGTAAATCAAAAACAAAAATGGACCTAGAACGGAGCCTTGCGGAAGTGAACTATTGACTGTAAAGGTCGATGATTCCATCTCGTTAATAGCTACTTTTAAAGTTCTTCCTATCAAAAACAATTCTATCCACTTTAAAAACCTTCCAGTAACCCCATATAATTTTAATTTATACAAAAGCTTTTGATGAGAAACCGTATCAAAAGCTTTTGCAAAATCAAGATAAATAACATCACATCAAAAGCTTTTGCAAAATCAAGATAAATAACATCAATCATTTTTTTATTTCTTAGATATAATGTCTAATCATTTAAGGTTTTGAGCAATTGGGTAATAGTTGAACTGTTAGCCTTAAAGCCATGTTGGCACCTAGACAAAATTTTATTGAAGAAGGCTGAAAGTTCATTCTTAACCAGTTGCTCCATTAATTTACAAGCAAAAGAAGTTAAAGATATGGGCCGATAGTTTTCTTTATTACTTTTAAGTCCTTTTTTAAAAATAGGAAGGATGATAGCGGTTTTCCAGTCAGAATGTAATTCTCCATTATTAAATGATTTTTGAAACAAAGTTGCTAATGGATGAGCGATTACTTTTGAAAGCCTTTTAAAAAGTATGCAGGAAAACCATTGGGAGTCTTTGAAAGTTTGTTTGGAAGCTTTTTAATTGCACTTAGTACGTTTTTTTACCGTAAATGACATGTGCTCCAAAACGCCGATTTTCTCTAAGCGAAATCATAACATAATGAATAATTACCGTATCTCATACTTATCTTTGGTAGTATGCAGATCAACCAATCAGTTAATCCGACCGATCAACTGAAATTTCGCGCGCTTTCGATCGGTTGCTGCATACTACAAAAAATAAGTAGGAGATACGTTAATTATCCATTATGATGACGCTTATGTATATTGCATACTTCATGTATAAAACGAGTTTTAGTGCAAGGTGCCTGTAATGTGTTGCTTATCTTACGTGTGGAAACTATAAATAATCAGGACATGCAAAGTGTAAATAAATTTATTTTTACATGTTAAGAAAAACAGTCGCATTGAAAAGATCACTGTTAGAAATCCCTTTTCTTATATAGGGCTAAAAATTGAAAATGTCGCAGCCCTTTACAATGTCGAAAAATTAGCCCTTTACAGTATAAAAGCGTTGACATATTTTAGCGTGAACTGGGCCTATAAGAGTGAGTTGCCTGAGAAGGGTCTAGCAATTTTGTAAAACAAATTTAAATTGTGCCGAATTTCGGGTTGTAAAATTTTTAGCATTTTTCAAAAACGCACTATTAAATAAAAACATGTTATAATACAATTTAAGTTGATTTTTAGCTTTCAATAAGCTCAGGAAAACTTAAATTAAGCAAAACTAAGTTTAAATTAAATTTAAAAGTCAAAAAAATTATGTTGTGTATGTTTTTGATGGTCTATGTGACCATCAGTTTTTTTATATTTTTAGGTATTCTAAGTTGTTTAGTTTTAAAAAGTTTAAAAATATTTATTTATTTCGTTGCTTTACAAAAATGTTTTCTTGCCGACAAATTGCGTATGCCAAATCAAAAATAAGCTATTTTTGGACCTAAATGTCTCAATACTCCCTATAAAAAACTTAGATGCCAAATCCGAAAAAAAAATAAAGTGCCCTACTTAAAGTACAAAAAAATTTTATAGGTGTATTTTTAATTTTGGATCAATCAAATCAGTCAACTTGTACTTATACCATTGCGGTTTTTAAAACTGGTGGATTAATGTTGAATAAGCGTCAGAACAGTTTTCTTTTAATTGTTTTTTCTAATGTAAATAAAATAAATTGTGTAAGTCGTAATTTTATTTAGCTGGCTACATGTTCTAGAGCTTACATCACAATAGTACTGAAGACATTTGACTTCGGCGCAAAAGAATCCAGCGTATTTTCCTCCACATTTTTTTCCTTCGCATTCATCGCACATCTGATCGTCCAAAATGTATGGCTTCACTTCAACCTAAATGCAAAACACGTTTTTTTTACTTTTGAAAAAAGTAGAATACCTACTACAAAAAGAATCTTGAACAAATGTGAAAAACTTATAAAAATAAAATTTCTTATATGATTTTTATTTATTTTTAATATCTGAAAAATTACTATGCAACTATGTTAGTCAAAAATAATATAATTTTAAAACCCGATTTTTATCGTTAAATTCTACCGGCTATAGAAAAATAAACCTATTTGACTGTTTAATAGGCTTTTAAATGAAATAATTTGTTTAGAAATGTTGTTGCGATAAAAAAAGTTTTTGGGTGTTTTTAATTTTGCGAAATATAACTAAACTTTACTTAAAGTAAAAAAATGTTTTTTATAATTATGATAGTATTTAATTTAGTTAGTTTGTTCATCGTGCACTCAGTTGTCGAGTGAACGATTAACTGTCTATAATTATTAAATGCAGGTTTTTATGTGTTTAATTTTAATTAAATTTATTTTTAAAACAATATTTAAATATATTTTTGCATTTAGGTAAGTAAGAATTGAGTATAACAAGATCCCCTTGCATAAATTACTATAGCTGCAAATGCTTACCTGAAGGCCCAGAATATACTAATTGATTATTTTGGCAAATTTTTTTTGTAAACTAAATTTTTTTAAGAACTTATTTAATACAATAAAAATAGTCTTAGAAATGCAGATAGAATAACTTAAACTCGCTTATTTAAGGGGCGGAGCTACGGAGCTTCCTCCTCTTTAAATGGCCGGAGCTCCGGATCATGATATTGGAGGGTAGGAACATCAATAGTAATCATCATCACTTATTTTCCAAAACTACAAAAAATCTGGAATAATAATTATAGTCACAGTCAAATTAGTCTTATGGGTTTTATGACCAAACCTTAAAATCAATTTTTATTCAACTTAATAATTATTTTGATTACTACTGGTTGTACGTTTTTAATTGTTTAGTTTGTGCAATAAAAAAACCTTGATAATTTTTTAATATAATAGCATTGTTTTACCCGTTTGTCCACATGAGGCAGCATGACGAAACGTCCTGTGATAGCTGCGATATAGCTAGGTACGTTGCTGAACGCAACACGCGCCGCACCTTTCGGGTACCGAAGTTCCGGATCTTAATTAAATTAACTATTATTATTAAATAAAGTATAATTATGTCCACTATATATTTCTATAATCAAATTAAATAAAAAATTTCATTAAAATAGTTATGGTAAAAACGTTTAAAAATTATTTACCAGTGTCAACTCCAGCGTAACAGACTCCGTCGTAGAGAGAATTCATAATACTGGCCAATTCAACTAAGAAAACATAATTCGTAATTAGGGTATCTGACTTAATTTCGGCCAAGCCTTAATTTCGGCCACCAATTTAGGGTGTTAAAAAATTGGCTTATTTTTAGAACACAAAAGAACTAGCACAAAAGTAATTGGATTATTGTTGAATAAAGTGTTTTTGCAAAAGTTTTTTATTTTTGTTATTCTGCATTATCAAAATTTTGATTTTCTTAATTTTTGATTTGTGTTTACACTGTATCAAATTTAGAACAAAGCACATAGAATCTTAAATATCTTCTGTTTTAGGCTCAAAATTGTTAATTTTCATGTTTTGATATTTTCTTCAAAATCACTTTGCAACGCGTTTTTACTAACTGCGCATTTTAAGATTCCGTTAATTTCGGCCACCTTAAAATTTAGGTGAAAGAACCCGCCGATTTTTCCTGTTTTTAAATATCGTCGTACTACCGTATTTATAAAGCTTTTTTTTTTTGCTCGTTTGACTTTTTTTTGACGTTTTTTAAGCCAAAAATAAAAATTCGACAAAAAATACAGGTTGTTAAAACTTGTTTTTTTTTAAGGATTTGATATAATTATTTAAAGTCTTGCTAATAACTATTAAAGCTTGCAAACAGGAAAAATTAAGTTATATGTACCAAGAACAATACCTAAGGATAAATTTGCAACCTTTAAAAATTTTTATTGTTCAGTTTGGCAATAGTTATAGCTAGTTTTTTCTAGGTGGCCGAAGTTAATGGCTCGCGCCTTTGTTTCGGCAACTATAAAAATAAAATATTAAACCTTTACTGATTTTTAAGTGTAACAGAAAATTTAAAATTTTGCACTGGAATAACAAAAATAGCTATCGTTTGATTTTTAGACCAAATGTTGGGTCGATTGGAAAAACCTGAAAAAACTTATCCAAAAAAAAGGTGGCCGAAATTAAGTCAGTTACCCTGCATACAATAAAATTTATTTAAATAAATTATGAAAAAACCATAAATTTTGCTTAAAATCCCAGAAAAATAAATCAATAAATATTAAACTAGTGAAAATTAAAATGTAGTGAAAATCTCGAGCATCGGTGGGCAACCTCCCGGATTTTGGGGGGTATCTCCGACCCCCGAAATTTGAGGGGGGGTGTCCCCAAAATTTTTGGGGTATACCTCAAATACCTCATTTTTAGTGTTTTTAGTACTGGGACCCCCAAAATTTTAGGGGGGAGCGGGGAGGGGTGTCCAGAGTACCCCCAACTTTTAGGGGGGTGTCAACTATAATCGGAATTTTTGGAGGGTATAAACCCCCGAAAGCCCACCTATGGTGTAGAGGAGAAGTTTAGAAAAACAAAAAAAATCGAAACGAAATTCTAACAATATCGCACGTGTTTTTTATAATAACAATATACTGATTCTTGATGTAGTGTTTTTTTTAAGTGCCAACTTCAAAGGTGTTATTTATAATTGCTTGTGATAAAAAATACTGCTACAGAACTTAATATAAGCGAGTTAGTTCATTCGATCACCAATGGCACTAACGGCGACATATATCTACGCTGCAATTATTTACGCGGAGGAATTAGACTGCTCTTCAACGCATACTTGGTAATTTTTAAAGGTAAAATGGTAGTCTAATTGGGAACGGATATAATAATTGTATAATAAATTATTCGGTTGATTGTATGCTTTCATAATTCATTATTATGTTAATTGCAAAACGAATTTACTCTTTACCTGCTTTTAATGGACGTGGGACTCCCCCGATAAAAACTGAACGCCTGGGATCCAAAGGCATTGACGGATCAACCACAAAGTCGGCATCAGCTGAAAAACGATTTGCCATAAAACATTTGTAACTGTGACTCTTTTTATGTCTTAACACACAAGTAGTATAAAAAATAAGTCCGAGTCACGTTCATTTTAAACTAATTGCGACTCTTTGTGTCAGAGAATAAACGACGATATATACAAAATAGTAATATGAGAATTCTGTCTTGTAACTTCTTTTTTTTTAGAAATATGACGCCTAATAAACCCAAGTTATAAAAGAAAGTCAAAAAGTAATGTAGCGGTAATGTCTGTCTAGCTCGCTTGTCGGTGAGATATTATATTAAGGATGATAATCATTTCACAGACATCGCATTCTTTTTCTCAAGTTGTTGCTTGACGCGACTTTGTGCTTTTGAGAAGTCTCGAGTTCAAAATAAATTAGGATGCATATGATTTTAATTCAAACTTTTAACATGTTTTTCTAAAATTTCGAAAAAAAAACTATTGCCTGTGCAGGCAATAGTAAGGTTTTATTTCCTATTTTTACAATAAATTTTACAAATCACAAAATTTTGGACCTTTATTGCTAATTTATTTTTTTACCAACTCAAAAGTCAAGGCTTCCAGGACAAAAAATATTGAGAAACTTTATTCAACCGCACAAGGAATGAGGACCCCGCTGACTGTCTGTTTCTACAAACCATTTTTATTATTTAAAAAAAAATGCCTGCAATGTCTAAGGATAGGAATTTTTATTCGAAACCCATTTAAGTACATTGCAAAATTTAATGATTTCTGCATATACATTATGCAAGAAAGCAAAAAATAAATGTTTTCTGTGTAAACTTTTTAACTTCATTTACCTAATCTCCACGGTCGGACTTGCACAGGTTTGTCTTTCATGGTTGGACTGGAGAGACAAAGGTAATACTTATCGTCCTCCTTTATGCAGTATTTGATCAGGTTCTGAACACAAGGTTCGTGTTCGTAAATTAAGAACACGTACCCACTCACTAAAATAAGGCTTATTCATATTAAAAATACAAAAAAAAGCAACCAATAAGAGTCACATTTTATTTAATTTTGTGTTACAATTTAACTCATTGGGATTTTTTGGTATAAAAAGCGCTGCGAATCCGCAGAATTGATTCCGTGTTTGTGCTGCTCAGTGTTAAAGTCCGCGTCCGCTTTGCAATCGGCGCCGAATTTAACACTGAGCCGCGCGCGGAATCCCTTTTGCGGATTTGCAGCGGAAAGAATCCCAAAGGGTTAAGCTTAAAGATTTGCATAAACTTGTATGAGATCCACATTTTATGGAGTTACTTTTTTTACTAATATAAATATACCAAAAAAATACTGTGCACAACTAACAGAAAATTTGTAATGTCCAAGTATTTTAAAATTTAACGGGAACGGCGAAGTCGCATATATTTTATACGAATTGTGGCTCAATCTACCGTAATAAACTCAATCTAATCGAATAGCACCCCTGGCCTTTTCTGCCTCCACCCTGCCTTTAAAATATTTTTAAAAAAAAAGAAAGCAGTGCAAGTGCAGGTGCGGGCAAAAAAAGCATAGCCCTGCCCTGACCATCCTAATTATATTTACATCACTTACTTTCTTAGGTTTAAATAAAATCTTTTTAACGGATTATAGTTACACTATATCGTAAGTGAATGACATTGCACATAATTACAAAAACTCACCTCTCGGTGGCTGGTAGCTTCCACATGTTGATGTTCTGTAAGGCCAGTCCGCCACAAGAGGACCGAAGCGACTGAATGTGGCCATTACGGTTTCTAAAAAAAGAAATAAGATGGATAATGAATATCACAGTGTAAAATAATATAGCAAATGAAGCGTTTATTATAGCATTTTATTATCCGATTAGGAACAGACATGCGTTTTTTTAAAAGCATTTTTAAACGTTTGTTTCATAAACCAAAACCAACGTTTGTCCTTAATATGTATTATCATTCTGATGAACCTTATCGTGCCAGACATACTGGAAACACTTTTAAAACGTAAAAATATCATGTTGTTGACTTAAATGAGCTTAGCTGGAGCTTTTTATTATTGAAATGAAAAATCAATTAATTATTTTTAAGGTGACTAAAAATATTGTTTTGCTTTTGACTGCGTTCACACTATGTAGATATATTTATTAAAAACTGCAATGGCTAACCAGATACGTTTTCAATTAAGTAAATCCTTTCTTGATTACTAAAATCAGAAAAAAATCAATTTTTTTGGTGAAAACTGTACCTTTAAAGGAGCACTGTCACAAATCAAATTCCTATAACGCCCGAACCGGACTGCTCCTTTAATACCTACAAGGCTACAACATTTTTAAATTTCAGCTGAATCGGTTCAGTATTAAAGGAGCAGTCCGGTTTGGGCGTTATAGGAATTTGATTTGTGACAGTGCTCCTTTAATAAAAATTAGTACAAAATTCAGAAATTTTTCTTTTGTTGGAATTAAAATTATTTTTTAAAAAAATGCATAAAGTAAATTTGATTTTAGTGGTATACTGCTCCTTTAAGTTGGTGCCTTTCTTAATCCTTAACACCACATTGCTCTATAAAAAAACCCGTAGTTTTTTTTACTTCTCAGTACAAATAATTTTTTGTAACTATTTTTCTGGATTTGTTACCACTTTTATTCCGAAAAAAGCTAAAAAAAAGCAATATTACATTTTTAAAATACAAAAAGGTTCCACGGTTTATCGACTGATTTAAAAAAAACAGTTTTTGTGGTAGCCTAGTAAAAATGCGCATTTTGTTGCCTAACTTCTTACAAAAGAGAAAACCACATTCGCGCGTTCTTGTGAAAACTAAAAATTACCTTCGTCCACGTCGATAGGGAGTCCCCCGACGAAAACTTTCCTAGAATAGATCTCTGGGCCGGGGTTGTAGTGCCAGTAGACTTCGGGACCGGTCGCGGTGGTGGGTGCGCAATTCACCCCGTTCATTTTCCTATTCACATCCCCAACCGCCATCCCAGCTCCTCCGTTAGCCGGACTTCCCATGTAATTCTGAGAAGTGGAGGAATTGACCCACGGCCAGTTTTGCTGACTACGAGCTGCAATAACACTACACTGATACATATGTGTAATGAACAAATGTAAGAAAAGATCATGTGCACTAAAATTATATTCAAAATAGTCGATCAGCCGTATTCCGCCACAAAACCGACTAGGCCTCGCCGGCGCGGGGACGTCGAGCGCGGCCACAAGATCTTGTTTTTAAAACTTATTAATTTTTCACATCATTAGCTAAGCATATTTTTGATTTAGGGTCGATAGAGCCTTGGGAACTTGGAGCTGGAACTTGGAGCCAAAAAAAGGGAACTTGGAGCCGTAAGTGGGGAACTTGGAGCCTAAAAATGGGAACTTGGAGCCAAAAATAAAAATCGCTAAAACTTTTACATAAGCCTAAGCGAAGCCTAAATATAACCACAAACCAATTTTTTCATAAAGGCTCTAAATTCCCATTGCTCGTGGCTCCAAGTTCCCAAAAATTTTTGATGGCTCCAAGTTCGTTGCTTAAGGCTCTAAAAACCCCGCACCATATTTTTTTTATTCTAACAATACTGAGCACGAATATCATTATTATACATATATTATGGACGTTTCACACTATTTTCGTCAGCAAGAGTGATCAAAGTCTTCTTCTCGCACACAATAAACTTCGCCTAATATGTAACTCAGTTACTAAAATGGATTACAGCCATAGGTGGGCAGGGGGGGGGGTTTGGGGGGGGGGTTAATACCCCCCCCAAAAATTTCGTTTTTTGCTGACACCCCCCCCTTAAATTTGGGTAGTCGGGACACCCCCCCCCCCAAATTCGCCTCCCAAAGAAAAATTTTTAAGTGTTATAAAAGGACTAAAAATTTTTTCCGCGCTTCGCGCGGAGTGTTTATTACCTTATTTCCCCGTTCATTACCTTTTATTACCTTTAAATTCCCCCGCTACGCGGGCAGTTTAAATTGGCAATTTATCTTAGTTTTTCAATTGAAATTCGATTATCCCATTCAGTAGTTAGGCATACATGTTTAATAAAACTACTATAAACACTATTATCCTTTTTTTTAACGTTTTAAACACATGTTATAAATGTATAGTATAGCTATAAAAAACCTTAAATTTTGTAATTAGTATCATTTGGAATTAAAATTTCTAGTGTATTTTAGCGCCTCAAATTATAAATTTTCTCCTCCAGGGGGCATTGTTCCCCCCGAACCCCCCTGAAAAAAAATAAAAGTAAAATGTATGTTCACGCGATCACCAGGAGACGATTTTTAAGCCGTTTTTAGTATATATTTTAAAAATTTTTCGCCTGCGGCGGCTGGGGGGGGGGGGGACACCCCCCAGACCCCCCGGCCGACGCTTCGCGTCGGCTGGCGCTGCTACGCGACGCAGGCGGCGGCGCTTCGCGCCGCTTTGACATCACTTTTTCTTTCCCCCCCCCCACACCGACGCCCCGGAAATGAAATAGTGACTGCGCCATTGCACATTATTTATAAAAGAAATAATAAAATAAAATTTATAAGTTGCAATAACTAACTGAACCAAGGTAGACCACATAT
>JASAMX010028352.1:0-15818 GCA_030248175.1 Microlaimidae sp. YZB2_3
TAGGTTTTTAATATCAGAAAAATATGGGTAATATTTTAGTTATGTAAAATGTTTAGATTTTTAATTGGCTAAAAAACTATTAAAGGTTTTGTTGATTTCGATGACGCCATCAACAACGGTTAACCGTGCAGTGACTTAACCCATTTAATATAAGGGAAAGAGCGCTCCGCGCTCTTCCCTGATTACATGTCATATAAATACATTTGTCATTATTTTTGTACAGCTTCGGTTTTCTTTCAATTTAAATCCGATATTACGATTGTTTGGAAAATACGTTCGTAATCACAACTATTTCATACCGTTTTTTATATTAGAGTGAGTTTATAATAGTATGAGCGTTAAGGCTCAATAAATCATTTTTCGTTAAAGCTGAATCATAATTCGTCAAAATTGTCCAGAACTAGAGAATCCAAAAAGAAAAAGTTTAAAGAAAAAAGACCAAAAGAAACATTTAAACCTGTTTATATATCGTCCAAAGTTTCCAAAGGACGAAATTCAGAGACTTTTGGAAAATAAAGGTTGTAATTTAAGCATAGTTTATATTTTGTTCAAAGTTTCCAAAGGATAAATTCCAAGGGACAACTTTGAAACCACTTCGTTCTGGACATTCCAAGTGAAAGTTGAAAGAGCAGTTAAAAAAACAGTTCAAAAACAACAGTTCGATGGGAAAAATCCAACGATTCATATTCAAAAAAAAATTTTGAACGTGTTTATAGTTCGTCCAAATAGTTCAAAAAAAAACAAGTCAAAATTGACCTTTAAAACACCCAAAAGTGTCCTTTGGACAGCCCACTACTACCCTCCAAAATTTTCCTTCAAAATTTCCAAAACAATCTTTATATTGTGCAAAGGACACTTTTGGATTGTTAAAAACACAACTTTGGCTTGTCCAAAAGTAGTTTGGACTTTGTCGTTTCGATATTTTGGACCAGTATGAACAGCCTCAAAATTTTCTTTTGGACTATGTCTTTTGAATTTTTTTTCCTTTGGACCGTTTTTTTGGACTTGTTTTTTTGGATATTTTGAACTAGACATTCGAAAGGTGTCTTTTGGACAATATAAAGTGTTTTTTAATAATTTAGAGAGTTGCCCTTTTGACGAATTATGAAGTCTTCTTTAACTACTGTCAAAAGGAAAGTTAAAAGTGTTCAAATCTGTTCAAAACGCACTTTGAAATATTTCAACTTTGTTTTGGTTTTCTAAAGCACACATTTAGATTGTTAAAAAAACAACTTTGGCCCGTTCAAAACATTTCTTTCGATAATTCGGAAGAAGTATGAACCAAACCGCACTGCTATAAAAAGTAAAGTTAAAATGTTTATTGAGTACATAGATATAAGATGTTACGAATATCACTTGGATCCAAAATTTAGATATGTATTACTGATAATGGATCCAGTGGTATCCGAAACGTCTTACATCTGTGTGCTTAATAAACGTTTCGATTTTACTTTTTATTACAATAATCAAATTTCGATTACAACATTCTTTCTGTGGCGAAAATAAAATTTTATTTTTTATTAAACCAGTAAGGACAACTTGCTTATTTGGAAAGGCAGGTTTTTATTTGGCACTTACTTGTCTCCATTAAATATTTTACGGCATTCTACCTTCCTTCAGCCTGTCTCCTAACTGACTCCATTCTAAATCTTCTGGTCTTTATCCTGCTTCGGCCTCCTACATGCCTATACATAATATGCTTTAACGCAGGATGCTTTAACATAGGGCTTATATACCTTAACATAAGCTTACCTGCCTCCTTCCTGCCTTCGATAAGTTTTGGCTGCCTCCACCCAACCTCTTATCTGCCTTCAACCTGCTGCTACTTGCCTTGGTGGGAAGTTTTGCTATCTCCTTCCTGCCTCCAGCTTTCTGGAAGCTGCTTCGAAAAATGTCTATTTTAGGATAAATCTTGTAGGCACATTTTTCAATTAACCTATTTAACAGTGTATTTGTTGGAAAAAAATAAGATATGATATGACGTCACTAAACTCGAATTCCACCAGGAAGCGACGTTGGATTAATACCAGCAGTTCATTTGAAATCCATTTCAAATTCATTTCAAAATACTGGAAATAGTTAAAATAAAAAAATAAAAAAATAAATATATCAATTTATATCTAAAAACGGTATTTATTATGCAAAAAGATATTAAAAATGCATGAAAAAATTACTTTTTGTCATAATATTTGTTTTTTACCTTTGTTTTTATATTAATGTATTCATATAGAATAAATATTAGAGATTTTGTATAAGATTTCGGCCCATCTTATATAAGTTACAAAATGAACTAACTCAGTTCGCAACGTTTAAACTAAAACAAAATTATAAAAATTCAATGTCACTCTAGTTGTTTTTTCACCGACTTCAGGCCGCGTAATAAAATTAATTCGAAATATATTTACAATGGGCATTTCCGTTATTGTATTTTTATTGTTTTAAAATTATTTTGCGCGCCGGCTGTCGTGACCGCTCTGTTGCTTCTACATTGCCGTTCAGTTTAGTTAAACTGTTTTGTTTTTTTATGTGCAGTTATGTCGGGTAGAGGAACTTACCTCCGCCGAAAAAACCCCGGAACTTTTGGAACCTCCGATTTTTCTCCCTCTGTCGCGCAAGTCGGAACTTACCTCCGATAGCCGCGCAACCTCGGAACGTACCTCCGGAAATCAGCCTTCCTCTTTCTTTGTCTATTGTTTTCGATTAACTCGTTTGTTTTCTCAACTTTCTATTGTGAAACTTGATTGAAAGGTTATTTAATTGTGGAAATTTATGATATAAATAAATAGATTAAAACATTTTAAAGTTGCAGATAAAAGTGGATTAAAAATATTTTATTTAGGTGCAAATATAAAATAAATTCTGATCAAACAAATATAATCATTTCATTACAACATTTTAAAACCATACAAAACAAAAAACGATTGCAGATTTTTGTGCGGATTTAAATAATTTTTTTTAAAATAATTACAAAATTTGCAAAACAAATTTATCTGTAAAAAAAGATTCTACGACACGAGGGTACTGAACACGAGGGTAATGTACACGAGGGTACTGGACACAAGGGTACTGGACACGAAGGTACTGAACACGAGGGTACTGAGCTAAGAAAAAAACGTTTGCCACAAATATGTAAATTTTGTAAACTTAATGATTTGAACTAAATTTTAATCGTTTGAATGCGTAGACAATTAAACGTTACATAAATCCGTTTTTGCTTGCTTATAGGCAAATAAAATCTAGCTGACCTCGATATTTGCAGTATTTAATCGACTATTTAACAACAAAACCATAAACCAAATGCGAATTTTTAAAAGGCTAAAGTTGGTTAATTTTTGTATATTTTTTCAAAAGGTGAAATTAAAAAAAATCAGCGTTCTTATTTGTTTAAAAAAACGTCATAACCGCACAATTTTAATTGGTCTCCTCATGTCTGCAAACTAATTTTCGGCGTCAGCCAGATATAATTCAACCATAAATATAAAGCAATTTAATAATAAAAAAACTTCGTAAATTGTTAAAAAAACATCATACCATAATTAAACGAAAATTTTAATGATCATTTTACAAATTTATACTATGGTTTTTTAATAAAAACATTAATAATGTTTGAAGCTTACTCCAAAGCTCTGAAGCTTCAAAACCTTTTCTTTGCAAAAAACTAAAGAATTAATATTAAACAATCATGAGTGGAATGGGAACACCAAGAAATTATTTAATAATTAATGTTTTTTCTAAAACATATTATACTCCTATGAAAATACGAAGCGAATCGCACAGTTTGTTTGCTATCACTTTTTTATTTAGACTCTTTTCATCGACTCCTGATTAAAATAATTAATTTTTTTTGATAAAATTTTTGGAAAAAATAACCTCTGCAAAAATAGATTTCTGTAGTAGAAATATAAAAAATAACTTCTTGCCTTTTTTAGTCTATTTTATTTTAGGGAATATAAACAAACTAAATGATTTTTAAGTATAAAACAAACTACAGTATGTTATGCAAAAAGTTTATCCCAATTTATGCGGGATGGTTATGTTTTTTCGCTCGTCAGTACCTTCGTGTCCAGTACCCTCGTGTCCCCCTTGCATAATAAATTGATTTTGCTGCGAGGTTGTGGTGAACGCAATTTTTGAAGCCCAGTACCTTTGTGCACAGTACCCTCGTGTCCAGTACGCTCGTGTCCAGTACCCTCGTGTCCAGTACTCTCGTGTCCAGTACCCTCCTGTCCAGTACCCTCGTGTCCCGTTCGCGTAAAAA
Organism: Microlaimidae sp. YZB2_3; assembly: GCA_030248175.1. Lineage (NCBI taxonomy): Eukaryota > Metazoa > Nematoda > Chromadorea > Desmodorida > Microlaimidae > Microlaimidae sp. YZB2_3. The sequence goes on from JASAMX010028352.1 coordinate 4,259, forward strand.
AGAATTTAATCCGTAGGAGATTTTTACGTGGTAAAACATTGAGAAAATCAAAAACAAACAGCTACTCTTTGCAAGCATAAAAAAAACAACTTTTTGTGAGTTTTAAAAAAAATTTATGGTACTAATGTTTAATTTATTTTTTATTAATTTAATTTTTTAATTTAATGTTTAAATAAACTATAATTGTTTATGCTAGTGTGCAATAGAACTCTCGTTTTGTTCAATGTGCTTACTCCAAGATTAAATTCCTATAAAATAATAAATGCACTTCGTATTCAGAATATTTGAAGGTTTTTTGATTTTTTTATTATTTATATGCACATATACACAAATAGGTGTAACTAAAAAGAAAAACTATATGATTTAATTTTTTGCATATAAGGAATTTATTATTTTAACTCGTAGACTAAAATGACTTATTATGTAGTGTTTTGAACATTTTATTAAAATATCACAAACATAATGTAAAACGCCTCTACTCAACGCCCCTTTTTTCAATCGGTTGGTTAAAAGAAAGGCAATCGGAGGTAAGTTCCTCCCTATCGGAGGTAACGGAGGTAAGTTCCTCCCTAGCGGAGGTAACGGAGGTAAGTTCCGACTTTTTGGAGGTCATCGGAGGTAAGTTCCTCCTCTATCAGAGGTCATCGGAGGTAAGTTCCATAAACCGTTATGTCAATTTAATATCTAGAACAGTTTTAGAATTTCTTTCAATTTTGAAATAAAGTTTAATTTGGATAGATTATTTGCATAAAAACTCGTTTTTAAAAAAGCCCATAATATCATAATAAGCCCATAATATTGTGTTTTAAAAACTGTAAAAATTATGTTTATTTTAAATACGCTGTATTTGTTCCAATAGAAATATATATTATATGTAATGTCTCGTTTATAATTTCATTTTTTCATTTTTTATATTTGTCTCGGCATGTTTTATAAAGCTCTGTTAGCTGCTTGAGGTAATCCTGTTGATTGGTATAGCACGCTGGTTCACGCCGTAAGATTTGTCCAGCTTCTTCGTTAAAATACGCAATTTTTAGACGCATTTTTAGCTTCCCAGAAGTAAAAGGGTTAAATACTGTTAAAAGAATACATGGGCCTTTAGGCTTAAGTCCTATTTTTACGAAACAAAGTTTTTTAAACTCAAAGTTTCAAAAATTTTGCAATAGCTCCAAATCTCGTTTTCTGCTGTTTATCAGGTAGGTAAGAATACCAAAAAGATTAATAGTTTACTTTACTTTTCAACTAGATTTTATAAAAGCACTAAAAATTAATAATTTTTTGATAAAATGTAATTTTTTATCTACCAGTAATACAAGTATTTAAAAACAAATTTGAAGTTTCTTTTAGTACTGTTTTTTGTTATTATTTTTCTAAACAAGACAAAAACTTATTGTGGTGCAAACGTAACAAAAAATGCTATGTTAATTAAACATTTCAATGTTTGTTTGCGACGGTTATTTAAAAAAAAAACAATTGAGTTCAGCTTCCGATTTCATTTTCATTCACATTTTTGCTCCTTGTTTTTTTGTGCAAACAAAAAACATCTAATTTTTCTTTTTTATTAGTTTTATGTGAATTAGAAATATAACAATTTTTTTATTCATTCATATCGTGTGGCGTTAATTATTTATCGTACGGTATCGTTGAATGGATGTCCGAAAAAAAAAATACTTTCTCAAAAATTTTTTTGGAAACAATGCCTTCTTTGAGCAGTATATTATTCGAGATTTTTTAAAAACAATTCACTTTTTTAAGCTTATTTATTTTTTTAGCATGATTTTAAGGTTTCGTTTAGGCTTAAGAAAAGTTTTTTTAGTTAATTTATTCATTTCTAGCTTGATTTTAAGGTTTCGTTTTAGCTTAAGAAAAGTTTTGTTTAGTTGAGAATTTAAAATTGTTTAGAATATATATTTTCTGAAGATATTATGCAGGTTGTATTTCTTCCTAGAGCCGTTTAATCCCTCGTAAGAAAGATGTTGTATACGGTGTAGTTGCATAAGCATGTGTCGCGCGCATCTGATTGGTCGTTCAGTATAAAAAACAGTACGTTCAGTATTTTTTACGCGGTTTTCAAACCAAAGAATTAGGGTGATTCAAACCGTTGTGAAGGTACTTTTTAGATCTCAAAATCTGTTAAGGCTGGTTCATACTTATGAAAAAACTTTCTTTGGACAAAGTGCAAAGGACAAAAGTCCTTTGGACTTGGTCCAAAGGACAAATACAGCGTAAAAACGTCCTTTGGATTTTGTTCAAAGGACAAAGTCCAAAGGACAAAATCCAAAAGACAACGTGTTCATACTTTTTGTCCTTTGGACTTTTCCTTCTGGATTTTGTCCTTTGGACTAGTCCAAAGGACATATTTTAAGTAGCATTCATACTTCGTCCAAAGGAAAAAGTCCAAAGGACGTTTTGGCTTGTTCAAAGGACGTTTTGGCTTTTCTAAAATTGTCCTTTGGACTTTGTCCAAAGGACGTTTTGTCTTAAGTATGAACCAGCCTTTACGTGAGGTTCAAGGATAAGCTTTTTTATATCGACGCATCCAGTTATACCGATCATCATAATTATATATGGCATCTAAAACGATATATATATTACCATACAGTGATGTCAGTTTTATAGTAATTATCGTGCTAAATGCGCCGGATATTACATACATGTTAAAACAGAAAGACGAGCGAATGTAACTACGATATGTTTATTAATTTGTTTTGGTTTTTTTACGTTTTCTCGTTTTTCATTTCATATAATTTTTAATTTATATGTAAAGAATAACAACGGAAATATGATTGTACAGAAAACGTTTAAACAGAATTTTGCAGAACAATATTAATAAAAATAGGCAAGATAAAAACAACACATATATAAAAGGTAAATTAAATACAAAATTTTAAAGGACCATAGAAATACCAAATAATTATTCATTTTTTTCTATGGTGAATTGAATTTTAATTTACTATTTTTATTACTTTTGGTTCAAGAATTCTTTTTCGTAAACAATTTTTTTGGTAGTTGTTGACGTTTGTTTTTATCCCGATTTTTTTAGATGTAAAATCCTCTTCGAGACTTTTCAACATTAAAACCTAAGCATTTTTGTTTAAAGCCTAAACATGAGCTTATGAAGGATCTAGATTATTAGTTTTTGTGTTTAAGTAATAAAACAACAAGTATTTATTTTAGGTAAAGTATTTATTAGTTGCAAAGGTTATGTAATACGACACTAAATTTACAACTTGTAAAATGTAAATAAAAAACATGAATTACATAAAGTCAAATAAACAATTTATAAATTACACAGAAAAAATGACAAAGTAAAATATAGGTTTTGAAAAGTGAAAAAGACTATATTTAATGTTTTTAGAGTATTTTAGTTCGGGCTTATTTGACAGGGTACAAAAATTTATGCAGTAAAACATTATTTAACATTTTTACAAAAAAATTAGACAGACTTAGCAGATACTATTTCAGCTAGTAGATTATTCCAAACAGACACTATTCTATTAGTAAAAAAGTATTTTGCTACGTCTGATCGTAAAATATTTGATTTAGGTTTAAGGCCATTTTCTCTCGCAAAAGTCGACTTATGAATATTAAATTTGAAACATCAACATTAACAAAATTATTAATCATTTTATAGCAAAGAATCAAATCATTGTGCGTTCTTCGCGCACACAGTTTTTGTAAATTAAGTTCTTTAAGACAAGTTTCATAATCGAATTGAGGGAAAGAGCATCTAAAGTGAAGTTTTTTTAGTAAATTTGCGCTTAATCTTTTCTAAACGATCTTTATCCATTTCAAGATAAGGGTTCCAAACAAAAGTTTCAAATTCTAGCAAAGGTCGTATAAATGATTTGTAACTTTGCAAGAAAAGATTATGTTTTTAGTTCAAAAGCGCGAAGAAGAAGACACATACGGTTATGAATTTTAGCAGTCATATTGATACAATGGATAGAAAACTTTAAGATGAAAGACACTAAGATTCTTAAATCACGCACACATGTTTCACTTTTAATAATAGTATCGTTTAATCTATACTCGTGTTTAGCATTATTGTTGCCTATATGTAATACACTACACCTTGAAAGAGCAATATTAAGTTGCCATCTGTGTGCCCACGCGCAGAAACTGTCTAGACTATTTTAAAATCGATGAAAATTATCATTCAATTTTATAATTGAGTATAATTTCGCATTGTAGACGAAAAGATTTACTGACGTTTAGGCACCCAAGCAATCTGGCATATTATTTATATAAAATAAAAAAAGTAAAGGTCCCAACACGCTGCCCTGCGGCACCCCGCTGGTAACATTTGCAAAATCTGAATTAACAAAATTATCTAAAACACAAGAATTATCAGTCAAGATAACTTTTTGCCTTCGGTTAGTTAAAAAACTGGATATCCAAGAAAATAATTCGTAGCCAATTCCATATGATTTTAATTTGCATAATAATTTTTGATGACTGACGGAGTCAAAGGCTTTTGAGAAATCAATATACATAGCGTCAACATGATTTTTTTATCGACAGCTTTGACCCAATCAGACAACGTGGAAAAAAGTTGTAATCCTACTGATTTACGTTTTAAAAAACCGAACTGATCAGGATGAATTAAGTTATTTGATCTTAATATTTTAACATTGCATCAACAATAATACTTTCAATAACCTTACAGCTTACACATGTTAATGATATTGTCTTATAATTTTCCTTAAGACAGCAAACACCTTTTTTAAATACAGGTACTACATATGTAAGCATCTTTCCACAATTCAGGGACTTTCCCGGTTTTGGTTTCCATAGAAATTTCAAAGATTTTTGCAAGGGGTCCAGCTATGGTAGTAGCTATATTTTTTAGATACAAAGCTGGAATGCCATCGGGAGTTCGTGAAATTTTATTTGATAATTTCTTAAGTTTTTTTTTTTCAACCAGATTTATAGGAAAAGACACTGAAAATAGGCTTTTGTTATTATTAACTTGTATAGGAAACTCAGGTAGAATACCATTATCTTGTGTAAGAACACTTGAAAAATAATTATTAAACAAATTACATTTTTCCGAAAGATTAACACTAACAATCCCATTATCCTTTTTAATGGGACCGATTATTAGTGTTATTTTTATTTTTTTGTGGGCAAATTTTAAAAAAAAATTTTTGCTGTTGCCACTGTTTAAAATACTCTCATAACGGGTCTATAAATTCTGAAACTACGACTTTTTTCATGGCGGAGTGACAAAATACGTTTGGTGTATACAGATACACGGAAAGTTTCAAAGACTAAATCCCGCATTTTTAAAAAAACTTGTTGCGATATAAAGAAATTGTAATCGGATGTTATAGTAGGAACTGTTTACTTACTTAGGCTTTAAGTATCTGGCATTAAGTGTTGGGCATATTCGATTTACAAAAATTATACATGAGTCAAAATGAAAATATTTCCTACATTTGATTCTGTAGCAAATTATTTGAAAAATGAAGCAACGTATGAAAATTAATTACGTATGTTTCTACCTACGTTAAGAGAATTTTCTTTGTTTTTTAAATATATACCTAAATTTCTTTTACCTAATTAAAGCAATGTATTTAATTGAAACAACTATTTCCCGGTTTGAATTGCGAAGATTAGTAATTGATTTATTTTATTCGTGAATATTTATATTTAAAAACAATTATTTTAATTTTGTTTTTAAACAAATTAATTTTAATGCAAAAAGAATTTAAATAAATTTGTTTAAGTCGCTTTCTAACAAGGATTTTATGACTCTTGTATTTTATTTTAAAAATAGTCTGACGTTAATACAGAGCTGAGTTGTATATCCACATGTTGCTTCACATGTTTTTCTACAAAAGAATGTAATTATTGAGAGTATTTTAGGCTTTTGTGTTAAAAATTTTAGTAATTAGGTGTTATTTTAACAATAATTTAAAGATCATTTTTATAATTAATGATAATTAGTAACTATTGCAAGGGAATGAAAATTTTTTTAACTATTTTAGTTTGGTACTGTAAGTGGAAAACTCACTTATTCTTATTTTATTGCGTTTGGTATGATATCCTCATCTCTTAAAAAACTTCACTCACTTAAGGCAAATAGACCTTAATAGCTTTTTGGAAAACCTGTAACTGTTTTAACTTTGAAAAAGTTCTGCATATAGCTAATATATTTAAAATTGTACTGTGTACAAAACTTACGTATGCAAGCCTGAAAAGTCTGAAATGTATGGTGACAAAACCTGAACTTTAAAAAATTAGTAATGGCTCATTTGATATGGTGCGGGTGGATTAGTGATAAATAAATAAAAATAAATAAATAAATAATAAGCAGGCAGCCAGATCCAACCAATAAATAAAAAAATCGGTATCAATATATCAATGTCCAGCTTGCTTAGACTATTAGTTATTTACTATTAGTTAAACCTATAAAAAGTACTTGAGCGATTGCCTTTAGAGTTGACTTTTGGATCAGAGTAATGAACCCAGCGAAACATTTTCAAACAGAGTTTGCTAAAAACGTCTCAGCTGGCTGGGCCTTAGAAAACTAAGGGTGCATCCCCATGGTTCACTACTGGATCTTTTAAGGTTAAATTTAGTTTTTGGCTGGGGACTTTCACCACGCACCCACAAAAGGTAGTACCTGGCTGATCCTTGAGAGATTGCCTTTAGAGCTGACTCTTGGATCAGAGTAATGAACCCAGCGAAACATTTGCAAACAGAGTTTTCTAATGTGGGTGCGGGGTGAAAGTCCCCAGCCAAAAACTGAATTTAACCTTAAAAGTTCCGGTAGTGAACCATGGGGATGCACCCTTAGTTTTCTAAGGCCCCCACCAGCTGAGACGTTTTTAGCAAACTCGGTTTGCAAATGTTTCGCTGGGTTCATTACTCTGATCCAAGAGTCAGCTCTAAAGGCAATCGCTCAAGGCTCCGCCAGGTACCACTTTTTGTGGGTGCGGGGTGAAAGTCCTCAGCCAAAAGCTGAATTTAACTATAAAAAGTACGGTTTGTGTATGAAGTCATAACTTAAACGTTGTGGAATAAAAGGGTTTTTAATAAAAGCTAATTGTTTATTATAATTGGCTAGTAAGAAAAATTTGTGCCTAAATTTTTAAACACGATTTTTTTTAAGTTTGACATTTTTTATACATGTGTTTTAAACCAATAAACATTATGCACCAAACCTGATTCATTTTTTAGGAAAACCTTAGAAGCTAAACTATTTTTTATTGGAGTGACCTCAGGCAAACAAAAAAAACGTTTTTGAAACTACTAATGTATAATTAACATACATGTCGTTTGATATATATCATTTGTGTAAAAAAACTATTTTTAATTTACAACTAAATTTTACTAAATTTAAACTTCTATAGCAGTTTAAAATGACGTAATATAAATTTAGCCACGCTCCAAGTTCTTTTGTTCATTTCAGCAAATCTTTAATTATTAAAATTTTACCCAAAAAAAATAAGTTTAACTAAAAATTTAACGTTTAGAGCAGTCAAAAAATTTTTTTTAAAATCAAGTTAAATACCTTAAGAATTTATTGCAAAAACGCAAAAGAATCATATAATCACGTCGATTATGTTTTGAATATTTGGTGTTAAAAAAGAGTATGTCCCGCAATGTTTTCTATAAAATCAATCTCTTGTAACAATCAATATTTTTAGCGTTGGTGAATAATCGGCAATAAATTCAGCTGCGATTCAATACACGATTGGGATATGCCTGGAGTCGGCGAAAAATCCATATTTACCACTTCGATATCATTATGTGCCATACTATGCGTAATTATTATCCTGTCCGACGGTTTACCGCTAGTAAAAAAGAGCGTGACGACAAAATTGTGCGGAACCAAATTGGTAGACTTTGTCAAAGCTATCTGCAAAGGGTGCACGAAACCCCCCAGTGGGTTTAAACAAATTCCTCTGGGAAAACGGGGTACGTTCTTTTAGTTTAATTTTTTTGTTGTAAAAGACGAGTCACTAGAATCACACTTGGCTTGTAAACAAAAAAATTTAAAAAAACACAAAATAAGGGAAATAAAAAAACTAAAACCATTCAACCGAATTTTGCTTGGGTATTCCAACAATTTTTGAGGTTTATCAAATATTTAATAGCAAACAACAAATTAAATTGGGAACAAAAACATAGAAAGATTTCTAAATTGGAATTTTCTTTGAAAATAAATGATGTTTTTATCAAAAAAATTGTAATTTTTTAAGGGTTAAAATTAATTTTATAAAGATACCGTATTAATTTTAGTATTTATATTAAATTAGAATTTTAATTCAAATATTTTGTTTAAATTAATAGTTAATTTTTACCAAAAAAACTCTAACTTTTTAGCGGTTAGAATTGATTTTGAAAAGATACTATATTTATATGTCTTCAAGAGACACGCAGCCGCGCAAATGGATATTTGTTGCGGCTTTTAGTATTAGCAAATAATAATGTAGACTTTGCTGCAAGACCTATTTTTTTATTAATATTAAAAAATTAAGGTTTGAAACTGGGCTTGAACCAGCTATATTTTTTCGATGTGGGAGCGTTCTGCCACTAAACTACCCAAGCTTCGCGAATATTTGCTTAATCTATTTTTTTAAATTGCAGTAAAACAGCATGACACTGTTACTGTATTTTAATCATTTATATTTGTACGATATATTTTTTACCTTTTCGGTGCACAGGCTGGACAAAAAAACGCAAATATCGCGATAAAACTAAACGTTTGAAACAATCACAAGAGTGATTTTTTTGAGAAACCATAATAGTGTAATATTTAAATTTAGGTTTAGCTTTACGCTAAAGTTGGCTTAAGTTATTTTGGTTTTTCAAAAAAAATATTGCTGTTTGTGAGTGGTTGAAGCGTAGTTTAGTGAGTTTTTTGCCCCTTTGCTTCAACATGTTTTATGAACTATTCGATCACTAGAGAAATCTTGTAAGTTTTATTTTGAAGTTATTTATAACATATTGTTGGTGGCGTCTTGCAAGACTTGTCATAAACTCGGTCGAGAAACAACAAAAAAATTGTAAATGCATTAGTTTAAAAAATAATACGGGTTTTTAGTTGAACTCGAAAGTTATATAGTATTTGATATTTGTTGATATAAGTTTTATAAAATTAATTGAAGTACAGATCCAACTTAAAAAGGAAACTTTTTAGATTGGAGTGATCTTTTCACTGATGATTATTTCAATGGAGAATCTGAATTAGAATATGAATTAAGAAAATATTTCCAGCCGGAATCGACAAGCAATTATTTTGACAAAAGAGGATATCGAAGTCATAGAAGGTTTATAAATATTATATATATTACGATTTACTCTCTAAAGCTTTAGTAGATGCAAAGCAGGTGCTATAGAAGGCATTTATGAAACAGTAAAAAAGTTGAAGATATGTAGATAGTTACAAAGTAAAAGCAGGTAAATATAATTAGGATAGCATAAATTAGTAAAAAAAATGAAAGACAAGTAAGCAGCAGAAGGGCTGTTGAGCCAGTTAGAACTAGCAAAAATATATAATATACCGAAAAATGTACAAGTCCTATATAAAAAATTAAGTCAGAGTAGGCCATTATAATGAGCCTCTCCATTTAAATGGCACCCTCCATAATAATGGCATAGTAGTCATTTTATTTCACGCGAATTAAAATGAGAAGAAGCCAAGCCATTATAATAGGCACCTTGCACTGAAATTCTGTTTATACATGAAGTATGCAATATACATAAGCGTCACCACAATGGATAATTACCGTATCTCCTATACTTCTTTTTCGTAGTATTCAGATCAAGTGATTGAAAGCGCGCGAAATTTCAATCGGTTGATCTGCATACTACGAAAGATAAGTAGGAGATACGGTAATTATCCATTATGGTGACGCTTATGTATATTGCATACTTCATGTATTAACCCAGTTCCAGTGCAAGGTACCTTTAGCAATTATTAATTTCATTTCAATGCATATATACTCACAAAATGTAATACTGCCCGGGCCGCATGAGTTTTCATGTCGTACAGTAAACTTATGAGTATGAATTGAAATTATGCCATTATTATGGAGGGTGCCATTTAAATAGATAGGCTCATTATAATCGCCTATTCTGACTTAATGTTTTATATAAGAGTTGTGCATTTTTCGGTAATATTATATCTTTTTGGTGCTAGGAGCCACAGCGTATACTTACATTATCTACGTTAAAAACATGAATAATTAATTAAATAAATCGATTTATTGATTTAACACGGCATTTTTTCAGAAAGGGCAAATCAATTATGTCTTGTTGTCGAAAGTCCTGCACGATGAGGGAATATTATAGTTTTTGCTGTGCATCAACAACACCAGAAGAATACAAATCGGATAGTAGTGAATCTGAAGAAAATGTGATAGATTAGGCTCCTTTAATGATATTTAACATGAAAATAAAACAATTAAAGCGGTTCTTTCGTCTGTGTTGAGATAATAATACATAGATCTGTAAAATATATGCTAACTATATTAGCTACTAGGTAGTTTTATATTCCAATAAATTTAAATTTCCTGTTTCGGTTTTAATTATATCCCACTACTTTTTACCCGAAAGACGGGTCTATCCTGGCGGTTGCTTCTTGTTTTGATGAAATTACGTTTATAAAACATAAAATCAAACGAGTTCAACTTGCAATCTTTAAATTTATTAGTCTTTTTTATTAATATATTTTTATAAAACCCAAGCGTTTTGTCATATATATGTTTTGGGTATGATTATAATTTGGAAAAAACGAATTGATGTAAATAAATATTATTTTGATGGTAAAACGCTTGGGTTTATAAAAAATATATTAATAAAAAAGACTAATAAATTTAAAGATTGCAAGTTGAACTCGTTTGATTTTATGTTTTATAAACGTAATTTCATAGAACAAGAAGCAACCGCCAGGATAGACCCGTCTTTCGGTACAAAGTAGTGGGCAGATAGTTGACAAAAAGACACAAAGAATTCAAATTTATTGGAATATGAAACTACCTAGTAGCTAATATAGTTAGCATATATTTTACAGATCTATGTATTATTATCTCAACACAGACGAAAGAACCGCTTTAATTGTTTTATTTTCATGTTAAATATCATTAAAGGAGCCTAATCTATCACATTTTCTTCAGATTCACTACTATCCGATTTGTATTCTTCTGGTGTTGTTGATGCACAGCAAAAACTATAATATTCCCTCATCGTGCAGGATTTTCGACAACAAGACATAATTGATTTGCCCTTTCTGAAAAAATGCCGTGTTAAATCAATAAATCGATTTATTTAATTAATTATTCATGTTTTTAACGTAGATAATGTAAGTATACGCTGTGATACTATGACCAAAAAGATATAATATTACCGAAAAATGCACAACTCTTATATAAAACATTCATTCAGATCAGGCGATTATAATGAGCCTATCTATTTTAATGGCACCCTCCATAATAATGACATAATTTCAATTCATACTCCATAAGTTTACTGTACAACATAAAAATATCATGCGGCCCGGGCAGTATTACATTTTGTGAGTATATATGCATTGAAATGAAATTAA
>JASAMX010028353.1:0-47510 GCA_030248175.1 Microlaimidae sp. YZB2_3
GGAAGGTGTGAGGATTGACTCACTGTTCATCAAAAATGTGTGGAAATACAATCCGCAGCTACGGAGCTTAATGTCGTTTGGATACTGTGAATCAACCAACCCCAATTTGAGGAATGGGTTTCCTTGCAAAATTTACAAATTTTTGAATTTCTAAAATTTTGAATCTGTTTTACTAAATAATACTAAAAAAAAATTAATATTATTTTATTCCAGTGCGGTTATGAATTGGTATTTAACTATTTGAAATTGTATAATAGGAGTATTATTTAGGCTGTATATTTTATAGGAATTACTTAAAAAAATCCATAATAGTGACCATGGGAATGAAGCTCCAGAGATCCGTTAGGAGTTAAACTACGCACTAAAAACTATTCAATCTTTAATATTTTGTGTTTATGAATTTAACGTTTGAAAGATACCATGAAATTACAAAATTATACTGAGAAACCTTTAAAGCTAAGATAAATCAACTTACCAATAAAAATTTGTAGTTTCTAGCAGCTAGGAGTTTTTGTGGCCATGGTCATAGGTTCATGCTAAAAATATAACTTTAAGTCACAACTGACGGAGTATTTTGGTTATTGGAAAATATAATGATTTAAAGTAACTAAAAGTCTCGAAATTCATATAATCTTAGAAACTGGCTTTAATGGCATTTTGTGCTCAAAATATATTAAAAAAAATATTATATCGTCGATGAATTCCATTAAGAACATAAGGAAAATCTTAACATGAAAAACGCGCAAACTATCAACTGGAGTCACAGGTTTTGGTAACTTCAAAATCGTTTTAGGAATAAGGGAATATTTTTGCAGAGTAACACAAGAAAATAAAGTAGTATCAAATTTTATTTAATTTTAAGAAAAACGGATTTATAGTGAAACAGAAAAAAAAGTGATTCTTGTTTGTAGTGTATTGTTGTTTTAGTTTTGTGTAATTTCTTTTGTATTAATAATATGTTTTGTATTGTGTTATTTTTACTTGCGGTATTTTTATCTTGTAAGATTTATTTGTTGTGGTGTTCCTTTAGTGCAGGAGGGCGAAGAGACCAGATGCGTCTGACCATACATGGGCAAGTTGGTCCGGAGTGGGGGGGGGGGGTTAAACCCCAAATTAGGGGGGGGGTGCTAAAATCCGAGAAACGCAAAATACCCATATCGTTTTTTTTCTGGAGTGCATTTTACCCATATCGTTTTTCGATTTTGAAGGAAAAATAGGTAAAAAACGCTAATTTTGGATCAAAAGGCCTTTTTATTGCATTTTTGAGCTTTTTACTGTTTAAAACTTTCATTTTGACCTCAAAACTTAATTTTTTTAGGCAGTTAGAAGTCATTTTAAAGACATCTTCTTATTTCTCTCTTCATTTCTCCAAAATTGGGGGGTTAACTTTTTCTCCCCCCACTTCTGAGTGGGGGGCTTAAACGGCCCTCGGTATAATTCGGGGTCAACCCCTCAACCCCCCCACCCCCTGCCCAAGAATGCGTCTGACTGTCTGGGGTTCCCTGTGTTAACGGGAGGACGCAGACAGTGTTGGAGCATCTCGTCTGCTCGTCCAGTGTATCAAAAAGTCAGAAAAAGGATTAAAGTATATACTCTACGTATGACCTTAATCTGAAACTGAAAACTGACGAGTAAAGAGAGAAAGAAAAATAGTTAGTTTGGGTTGTTTTCCTGTACCGTACGGCTGCTCCCGGTTCCTAATATTTATACTTGTTTTAACGAAAATCTGAGCAGAAGAGGTCGTACGGTGAACCAAGACTCTGTCGGTGCCGTTTCTCTAAACATCCAGTCAGTTTTCAGTCGGCTTATTTTTGAGTTTATTAAGTTTAAATTTTACAGTTCCACTCTAAAAAAAAATAAATAATTTACGTAACTTTTAGTTTACAAATACATAACAGGCATAGGTGTTTTTGGTCGGGTCCGCTAGGGGGGTCCACCCCTGGGTGGAAGGCCCAAATTTTTAAGGGGGCGGGGGTTCGGACCCCCTGGCTTTTTAGGGGGAGTCGACCCCGGGTGCGAGATTTCAAATTTAGGGGGGGATTAGGGGGGTCCAATTTTTTTAACTCGATAATTTAAGTTTTTTTAGGTCTAATATTGAATTTTATGAACTAAAACAGCCTATTTAGGCATAAAAAGTGTATTTAAACACTGTTTTTAAGTAAAAACTGTGTTTTTGACAGTAAATAAAAAATTATATTTCCAAATTGGTCGGGAGGGGGGGAGGGGGGTTAGCCTCGCTAGGGGGAGGGTTATAGAGGCTTGAACCGCTCTCGAGCTTTGGGGAAAGGGGGTGGCCCATAATTTTTCTAGGGGGGGGTCCAAAATTTTCGCTTGAGGGGGGGGGGGGGTGCACCCCTCTGTCCCCCGAAAACACCCTGCGATGATAACAGGATAACATCCTATTATAATAAATTTTTAACTCAATTGCTCAACCTCAAATAGATTAGATTTAGCTTGCCGGCTAGTCTCTTACAATTAATTAATATTAAAACCTTACTATTTATTAAATCGTTTAAACTGTAGCTCTTCAATCGTTTTGCAAACTGACCCACTTGAGTTCTTAATTTCTGCAAATTTAAAAATGATCAGAAAATTTAGAACATTATAAAATGAATTAGATAAATTAATTGATTTTTTAAAAATTGAGAACAAGGGGAGTTTTTTTAAAATCGGTTTCACCAGCAAAAAGGAGTGATTACACACCTTCCTTATCATTTTAAAAATTGCCCTTTTCAAAATTGTTCAGTATCTTAACGCAAAACAAATAATATGATCTTTCAGGGTGATTTATTGAATAAAAACTTTGCTTTTACAATTTAAAAAACATCGCGTTTTTGATTAGTCTTTTATTATGCACGTGTGCAAATCCACTAAAAAAATCCCCCTATTCTTAGCTTTCTAAAAAGCTCTTTACAAGTTTCACAAATAAAAAAATCAATGCAAAAAAGATTTAGCTTGTTTAAAGAGGATAAATCAAATTTCAAAATTTTAAATCAAAATAAAAATTCAACTTTAAAGAGTACACAAGAATGCATAAAACTGTATTCCAAATTATCTTTAACTTAAGATGGTAAAATTTTAAAAATCTTTTGTCTATTTTATTTCGACTAATTAAATCAAAAATATATAATATACCGAAAAATGTGCAACTCCTATATAAAAAATACGGAGAAGTAGGCCATTATAATAAGCCTCTCCATTTAAATGACACTTTCTACTATAATGGCATAGTAGCCATTTTAATTCGGCGAGTTAAAATGGAGAGGAAGCTATTATAATAGCCAGTTATTGATTTAATTTCACTTCATATATACTCACACACAAGTGTAATACTGTCGGGGGCCGCACGAGTTTTCGGGTGTTAGTTTAATACTGTCGGACACGCAGAAACTCGTGTGGCCCGGACAGTATTACACTTGTGAGTATATATGAAATGAAATTAAATCAATAAATGGGTATTTTAATAGCTTTTTCTCCATTTTAACTCATCGAATTAAAATGGCTACTATGCCATTATAGTAGAGAGTGTGATTTAAATGGAGAGGCTTATTATAATGGCCTACTTTTCCGTACTTTTTTATATAGGAGTTGCATATTTTTCGGTATATTATATATTTTTGATTTAATTGGTTTGCACGCTTTTTAATGTTGTAAAAATATTGTTTTTTTCAATTTTGCAACAGTAGCATTGCCAACGCATTCTTTCAGGACCATTGTGTCCTACCCCCTCTCATTACAGGGACAATCGTGTTGTACCTTTTGCCTCTGAGGACCGTCATCTTACAGAACCGTTGTGTCGCGGGACTGTCCTGTCGCTCTCCTATTCACTTATTTACTGGTCAAAATTAAACTATTCAAATTTAAGTTTTTGGCGATCAAGGCCTTTGTTTCCATCAATTAAATCAAAATAATTTAAAAGCAGTCAAAAAATACTTATGATCTTTCATATGGTAATTTTTTAAATAACAGCTTTGCTTTTGCGATTTAAGACAAATTTCCTTTTTTATAAGTCTTTTTTTACGCACCTGTGCAATCCACTAAAAAATTCTCATGTTCTTAGCTTTCCCAAAATCTCTTTACCAGTTTTACACAAATTAAAAAAATCAAGACAATTCCTTAATTTAAACTATTAATCTGCGTCCAATCAAAATAAAAAAAATTGAAAAGCAAATAGCAATACGTAACTGAACGAAGTAATAAAAAAAAAAAAAAAAAAATGTATTGCTAATAGTGAGCAGAAAAACATGAATTTTGAAATTTTAATACAAAAACATAACATTTTCTTGGCTAGGGCTCTTTTTTTGAACTCGGGAATTATTTTTAACAAAACTGCACAAACATTTAAGTAAATAAAAACCGTATTAAAATATTTTTTTTTGATTTTAAAAATATTTTTTTTTACTTTTTTGTCTCAATAATAAATTTTACATTTTTGTAAAATGCCCCACATGACAAGTAATTTATTTTAAATGCAGGCGTGCTATGTATGTAGCTCTAAAGGTTCAAAAATACTGATATTCCAAACACAGCATAGGTGAACTCTTTTTTGAGAAAAAAAATTTTTTCAAAAAAAAAATTTTCAAAATCTCATATTTTTCAAATTTTGGGGTTAAATTAAAATAGGTAAAAAAAAAAACACTTTTCGAAGATTTTGAAAATTTTCGCATTAGAGTTGAATGACGTATTATTAACAATCGTATTAATTTTTGTAACTACACTTACTCGTAGTTTTCAATGGCTGCGAGTAGGGATTTTTTGACAGCTTGCGGAAATTCAGCCCCCGAATCTGTTCCACTGCACATTAGGCGCCCGATGTGCTTCCCTTGAGCGTGATAGACGTTTCCCAGGTTGTAATAGGCCCTACCCTCACCAACCTATAACAGAATTACAACAATGATTATCGTATTTTTTATTTGAAAGCCTAGTTTACACTGGAGTGACAAGAGACTACATTGTATTGTATTGTATTGTATTTCATTTTGACTAAGCAGGGACACACATAAGCAATAGACACATTGCACTGATTTTGTATTGCATTTTGTACATGTACATACATACACCATTACTAGGTGGGCATAGGGATTATACTTTGTCCGCCGGAGGGATGGTTATTGGGAAGGACAATTTTTTTAAACGAGGGGCTGAAAAAAACGGGGGGAGGGCAAGCAGGGAAAAAAAAAAAAAAAAGGTGAAAAAAAGGAAAAGGACAAAAAAAAACAACAAAATATAAGTTAAGTAAAAATAGGTTTAATATGGCTTAAAACGGGTTAAACTAGACTAAAAATTGCAAAAAAATTTGCAAGATGGCAAAAGGTGATTGGATTTATACAAATTTTTTTAAAATCAGGGAGGATGGACCACAATCTCAAAATACTGTATAAAACACACTGCATAAATGTAATTTATTTTAATTTTACTCAGATTGAGAAAAAAATAAACGAATTTATATGCTTTTTAATGGATTATGTTGTTTGCTGTTTATTACACTGATTGCCTAGAAGATGAAGACTATTTTGTACATTCTCAAAGGAAAAAAGTATTTTTAAAGTAATGTACGTTGAAAGGTGCGGTGCGGAGTCAAATTTTTTGTCTTCGATTTTCATAATTTTTTGTGAACACCTTACCCCTGCACCTGCCCCCAATAGCACACAAAAATTTTTTCAACAAAATATCTCTAGTGGTTTAGTAGTTATAATCCCCCAAAAATGGCGTTTTTTGACAATTATGTACATAAAAGATTGCTCAATAGGTATACGTATATATAACGATTTAAGTTACTACTTTCTCATTTAATTTAATACCGTCATCGTTAAGATTGGTACAGTATTTGTCGAGATATTGCGTTTTTTTGTATTTTTTTTTGCTAAAAACACGAAGTGAAGGAAAGAAAAGTTGTGCAAACTTCATAAAATCACTGCCGTCGTTTGGTGTTTTTAACGAAAAAATTGCGGTTTTTTGTACGGAAAAGGCAATATTTCGACAAATATTAAACCAATCTTAACGATCAAAATATCAAATTAAAGTAAAAAGTGGCCAGTGGCCACTATCTTTGAGTGCATAATTTTTAGTAATAATAGATGTTTTTGGTCAAGTCCGCTGGGGGGGGGGGGGTCCACCACCCCTGGGTAGAAGGCCAAAATTTTCTAGGGGGGAGTCCGGACCGGACCCCCTGGCTTTTTAGGGGGGTCAACCCCGTGTGCGAGATTTTAAATTTAGGAGGGGGTCAGGGGGGCGATTTTTTAACAAAGTTTTTTTACATTAATAATTTAAGTGTTTTAGGTCTAATATTGAATTTTATATACTAAAACAACCTATTTAGTCCTAAAAAGTGTATTTAACCACTGTTTTTAACTAAAAAATCGTGTTTTTGACAGTAAATAAAAAATTATACTTCTAAATTGGTCGGGAGAAGGGGGGAGGAGCGTCAGCCTCGCTAGTGGGGGGGGGGGAAGGCTCAGGCCGGACCGCTCCCGAACCTTGGGGGAGGGAGGCCCCTGGATTTTTTTAGGGGGGGGTCCAAAATTTTGGTTCTAGGGGGAAAGAGTGGACCTCTCTGTCCCCCCCAAAATAAACATCGTTTGTAACGTAAATCTTTACTAGCCTTGAAAAATGCTCTAAGAATAGAGCAGGAAAACGGGGCGATTTTTCCCCGGGCTATGTTTAGCCAGAAAAGATGTAGACTAGTCTGAGATGGACATTATGTGGACCAGGGCCTGTGCCAGGATTTTTGAAAGGAGGGGGCCAGACTCTAGAAAATTGAAAACGGAATATAAATGCGGCGTGAAGCGCCGCACTTTGCGCCGCGAAGCGGCGCCAGGCGAACGCGAAGCGTTCGCTGGGGGGTGTCCCCCCAGCCGCCGGAGGCGAAATGTTTTGATTTAGCATTAAAAATGATCAAAATTAGGGCTTAAAAATGCCTATTTACATTGAATTCAAGGCAGCGAGGTCGGCAGAATTCACTTTTGGCATACCCCAAGAAAGAAGGTAGGGAGAAGCAGGGTTCATAATGAAGTTACCTTCGCTTTTACCTCCCCCCACCCCCCTGGACCTACCTCATCTTCCTTATTTTTTACCCCGGCCAACCCAGAAAGGGGGGGGGGGCATGGCCCCCCTGGCACAGGGCCTGATGTGGACTATAGGAAATTTGCATTTGGTTTGGCCAGCTGCTTACTAAATAAAAATTTCTACGATATGATAATGATTTGTTTATACATTGACTAATCACACAGCACTGTTGCATTTTTTTTTAGTTTGATAAAATGTCAATTGAAAAAATCATACACAGAGCAATCTTTGACAAGCGCGAAATCGCCACTTTTTCAATTAGAAGGTTATGTTTGTATGTGTAAGAATCAACTATAAATTTGAAAAAGTGGCGATTTCGCGCTTGTCAAAGATTGCTGTGAGTGTGATTTTTTCAATTGACATTTCATCAAACTAAAAAAAATGCAACAGTGCTGTGTGATTAGATCAATGTATAAACAAATTATTATCATATCGTAGAAATTTTTATTTAGTGAGCAGCTGGCCAAACCAAATGCAAATTTCCTATAGTCCACATAATGTCCATCTCAGACTAGTCTGCATCTTTTCTGTCTAAACATAGCCCGGGGAAAAATCGCCCCTTTTTCCTGCTCTATTCTTAGAGCATTTTTCAAGGCTAGTCTACCACTTTTTTTGAATTAAATTAAAAAACAGGCTAATAAACTATAGTTTTAGCTGCGCAATGACATATGTTTATAATCATTCCGTTGCCGAGATAAAATAAAAAATAATAATAAGAAGAAGATAAATTTAAATTACAAAATTTACCCACGTTGTTTAATTATAGTTAGAGCGGTGCAGTTGCGCTCCAGGCAAAGTTTATCTACGTTCTCTAAATATAGTTGGCGCGATGTCGTGCGCCAATGATTGCAATTATAGTTTTTAAAGTAAAAATAATAATAATAATAAGAAGATAATGAACATGAATTACAAAATTTACTCACGTTCTCTAAGTATAGTTGGCGCGGTGCCGTGGGTTAAATTGCAGTGTGGCACCCCGCACCACCACCAATGCTTATTATTATTTTTTAATAAATAAAACTTTGAATTAATTTTGTCATCAGTAATGCAAGAATTAAAAAAGTACTCTGTTGTTTTTGCCGTTTTCCGCGCGGTTGAAGCAGATGGCGCTGGACACTGGTTCCGTTTCTGCCACCAATTAAAACCCGTCTGCTTATTTTGTGCGGTTTCTATGAGGGGATGTTGGTTGTTTGCTCTGTACAATCCTTATTGTTGCCAAAAGACTGTTATTGTGCGGTTGGGATTTTTTATTTGTCTATTTTTCAAATTTTTTATTTTGATCAATAAATCGATAACAAGAACCTAAATGAAAAAAGTGCTTCCTAAAAAAGTTGTGTAATTCCTTCTTCTTTCTAATGAGCCCACGTTTATTTTTGATCAATCAGTAACGAATGAGGAATATCGTTTTTAAGAATGGAGCGTTGGAATAATAATAATAATAATAAGAAGAAGGCTCTGAATTTCAAAATTTACCCACGTTCTTTAATAATGGTTGGCGCGGCGCCACGGGGCTAAATCGCCCCGTGGCGCTCCTGCGCCACCCATGATACACATTGAGCAATCTGTTATGTACAGAATTGTCAAAAAACGCCATCTTTGGGGGGTCATAACTCCTGAACCATTGGAGATATTTTGTTGAAAAATTTTTGTAAGCTATTGTGGGCAGAAGTAAGGTTTCACCAAAAATTATCACAATCGAAGACAAAAAGTTTTACTCCGCATCGCACCTTTAAGAAAAACTCAAATATTGGAGTATCTAATATAATTAATTCATCAAAAGAAGATAAAAAAGTTAGGCACTAATAATTATTCTAGAGCAAGCAATATTATATAACCACAGTAAAATCAAAATTGATTTGATTGATAAGACAATTTATATCTTATTTTTTAGTTGTTGCATTACCTGTAACTTATCTTTCCCATGCAGATTATGCACAGGTGCTAAGACAAGCCAGGAGGGGCGAAAAAATTTCATGGTTGAGACTCTTCGTCCAACATTAATAACGAACGATGTTGGCAACCTATACTGCTAGAGTGTTCACTGCATGCAGTGTTCACCCATTCCGAGGTTTTAAATCTTATATTTATTTTGATTAAGGGCGCTCAAGGTTCATTGAAGACAAAGGTTGTTGTTGTTGCATTACCTGAAACCTACCTTCCCTATGCAGATTATGCAAAGGGCAGGTGCTAAAACAAGTCAGGAGGGGCGAAAACATTTCACTCCCATGGTTGAGACTGGCAAAGGTGGTCAAGGGGTTGGGGGGGTTATACCGCCCCCCAAATCTCGAAACTGCCGACACTTCCTAAAATTTGGGAAACCCCGGACAACCCCCCCTAAAACCCCCAAAAAAATTTTTGGGACACCCCCCCCCAAATTTTGGGGGTCGGGTATATTCCCCAAAATTCGGGAGGCTGCGCACCTATGATTGAAGGTCAGTGTTTGAAAATGGTACTTAAAAAATGCTTGTATAAATTGGAATTTACTGAGAAAAAACTTAAAAGTATATAGTTAAAAAACTTTTTTGGGGTGGAGGGGGGCGGTATAACGTCCTATATACTTTCCTTTCCAGGTTTAATAAAAGCAAAGACTATGAAGACCTTGCATTTTTTACACAACAATCATTTACTCTTTATACCATTATTAAATTAACACAAACCCACCCGATCAAATATTTCTCGGGACACTTCTAGATGACGAAGACAGCACAGTATTGCTTCATCATATTTTCCCAATACTTTTAATGTGTTTCCTAAGTTACCGCTGGCTTTCGCTTCCCCCAGTTTATCACCAATTGTCCTGAAAAAAACAACTAATTTCTATACTAAAAAGTTATAAACTATGCTACATATACATCAATAATGGGATCACAAAGAGTTTACAGTTTAGAGTGTATGAGGTACCTAACCTAACCTCTCCCCTCCCCACTTGAAGTGGTTGCGGGTAGTTTCCGAAATTTTAACGGTACAGCCTTTCAATCTACTTTCAGTTATTACCCAGACCTGAGCACGGTCTGGAAATGCCCCCCCCGAATATATGTGGCTGCCCCTCCCCCTAAGCCCAAAAATGAAAATTACTTAAAAAATCGCGCCAATTTCGACCTATTTTTAAAAATGGTTTGCAGTTTTTAGCCTGTTTAAACACATTTTTGAAGCCATTGTAGTTAAGTTTTGAAGCCTTTTTTTTTCTTGCTTCTTCCCCTTGCTCTTCCTATTTTGGAATTGCCCTCATCCCTCATAAAATCTCGGAAGAGGGGGCCAGCGTACAGGTCTGATTACCTATGGTTACTCTGCTCCCCCTACTCATGTATAACTTGTGTTGTGGTGTGATGTGAGTGCAACCTGGCTACAAAAACTCAGTTTGGACCAACCTTTTTACGTGTACCAACCCTAGTTAAGGAGCGAAATATTTGTTTCAGGGTAAAGCCAAAATTCCATCATAGGAGCATAGGATATACCTCAAATACCCCATTTTTAGTACTGACATCCCCCAAATTGGTAATATGGGAGGGGGGTGTCCGCGGTAACCCCAAATTTTAGAAGGGGGGGGGGTGTCGGCTATAATCGGGATTTTTGGGGGCGAACCCTCCAACCCCCTGCCCACCTATACTTAGGAGGCATATCCCGGCGGTAAATCTCAAAAAGGGCCTGGAGGTCTGATTTACAGGGAGGTCAAATAGGGAGAATTTTTTTAATACAAGTAGCGCGTGTCAGCCATACGGCTGACAAATAATTTTTCCGGCATTTTTTATATTTATTTACTTTTTTTTTAAAATTCAACCCTTCTATGCCATTCTTGTGACTGTAAGCTTTACAATGATACCTCAGTTAACCCGCAATCAATTTTATCGTTGGAGGAAGGGTCTTTCCCTCGTTTGGTGAAAATATGTTGTCCAACATAAAGATGCTCATGTTATTTTTTTTACTAATTTCAACCCCCTTTATGATGCTTCCTGAACTATATGGTTTACCCATAATATCTCATTTACCTCAAACTTTTTTGTGATTGAGGAGGAAGGACTTTTCCCTCTTTGGTAAAAATATGTTGTCCAGTGTAAAGATGTCCATGTTATTTTTTTTTAAATTTCAACCCATTTATGGCATTCTTCAGACTGTAAGCTTTACAATGAGACCTCATATAGCCCAATCAATTTTGTGGTTGGAAAGGACCCCCCTTTGGTCAAAATGCGTTGTCCAGCATAAAAATGTCCTTGTTATTTATTTTTTGAAACATTCAACCCTTTTATGACATTCGTTGAAACTTAAGCTTTGCAATGATATCTCATTTAGCCCAATCCTTTTCGTGTTTAAGGAAAAAGTTCGTTGTCTCTTTTAGTGAAAAAACGTAGTTCAGCATAAAGATATCCATGTTCATTTTTCCAAAAACATGATATTCTGGCTTTACATTGGCAAAAAACCCTTACCAATAAGTTTGAACCGATTCGAAGATAAAAATTTTTCAATTTTCAAAGTCCATAGTCCAAAGTTCAAATCTCAATTTTTTTTAATTTCAAACCCTTTATGACTTTTCCCTGTCTGCAAGCTTTGCAACGATATCTCATTTAACTTAATTTTTTTGCTGGTTGAGGAGGAAGTTCGTTCCGCTTTTTAGTGAAAAAACGTTGTCCAGCATTAAGATGTCCATGTTAATCTTACCAAAAAAACATGAAATTTTGGTTTAACATTGGCTAATGATTCTTATCAATAAGTTCGAGCCAATTCAAAGACAAAAAAATTTTCGATTTCCCAAATCCATAGGTTCCCCCTTTTGTAAAAATGATTTGTCCGGGCTAAAGATGTCCATGCAAAATTTTTCTAAATTTGAACCTTTTACGACATTCCCCGGACTTTAAGCTTTGCAATGATATCTCATTTAGCCCAATCCGAATTGTGGTTGAGGAGCACGGCAATTCCCTTTTTTAGTGAAAAAAACGTTGTCCAGTATAAAGATATCTATGTTCATTTTTTTCAAAAAAACATGATATTCTGGCTTTACATTGGCTAATTACTCTTACCAATAAATTTAAGCCAATTCCTGGACAAAAAAATTTTTAACTTCCAAAATCCATGGGGGGAAGACACTTTGGGGAAAATGCGTTGTCCAGTATAAAGATGTCCACATAGGTGAGTAGCCTCTCGGATTTTGGGGGGGTATAGGGGGGGGGGGTCAAATTTTAGGTGTCTGGCAAGACCCAAATTTTGAGGGGGGGTGTACCCAATATTTCCGCGCTGCCTTAAAATGGGCTTAAAACGCGTAAAAAACGTAAAACAAGCTTATAAATGCTTTAAAACTGTGTAAAAATAAAATTAAATTAAAATTAAATTAAAAAGACCTTATTGCAACTTATAAATTTTATTTTTTAATTCTTTTATTAATAATGTGTTTATATATTCTTAGAATTAGATTAGAAATCATAGTTTTTTTTAATAATTACATAATAATAGAATAGTAATTATATTGTCTTGATTATAAAGTCAAGTACCGGTATCACAAACTTTTTAATCCATAATCTTATATTTAATTAAAGATTATATCCATACATGGGCGTAGCCAGGGGGGTCTAGACCCCCCTTTTGGGTCGGCAAAGGGAAAAATTTGGAGTTCAACCCCCCTTTTCGGTTGCCAAGGATAAAAATTTGGGGGGTCTAGAACAGTGGCGTGCTCAGAATTTTAATGGGGGGAGCAGTCTGGGGAGGTAAATACTAACCGTGAAGGGGGGTCTGGGGAGCAGCAGCGCCCCAGTAATGGGGGTCCGCGGCGAGAGCCCCCCAACGGGGTCAAGGGGCAGAGCCCTTTGTCAGGGGGCTCCGGGGGGCAAAATGCCCCCCGGGGGGAAGAAAATTTTTAATTTAAGGCGCTAAAATACACTAGAAATTTAAATTCCAGATGATGTTTATTACAAAATTTAAGGTTTTTTATCCTTTTACATTTAAAACAGGTGTTTAAAACGTTAATAAAAGGTTAATAAATTATGTTTAATTAATGTTTGTTGAATAATAGGAGAAAAAATGATGAAGTATATGACATAAACAAGGTAATAAACACTCCGCGCGAAGCGCGGAAAATTTTTTTAATCCTTTTATAACGCTTAAAAATTTTTCTCTGGGAGGCGAATTTTGGGAGGGGGGGTGTCCCCGGGTACCCCAAATTTAAGGGGGGGGGGGGTGTCAGCAAAATCCGAAGTTTCGGGGGGGGGTATAACCCCCCCCCCTGCCCACCTATGGATGTCCATGTAAGTTGTTTCAAATATTCAACCCCCTTACAACATTCACTATGGTATAAGCATTCCAATAATACCTCATTCACCTTAATCCGTTGGGTGGTTAAGGAGGAGTTAAGGAACATACAGACAGAGTCACACACACACACACACACACAACACACACACACACACACACACACAAACACACACACACGCGCGCGCACACGCACGCACACACACACACACACACACACACGCACACACACACAAACACACACGAAAACAAACAAAAACACACACGCGCGCACAAAAGCACACACACACACACACACGCACACGCGCGAACAAACGCACACGCGCACACACACGCGCACACACACGCACACGCGCGCACACACACACGCATAGGTGTTTTTGGGGTGGGGGACAGAGGGGTGCACCCCCCCCTAGAGCCAAAATTTTGGACCCCCCCTAGAAAAAATTCAGGTCCCCCACTCCCCCCCAAAGCTCGAGAGCGGTCTGGCCTGACCCCCCCCTAGCGGGGCTGACCTCCCTCCCGCCCTCCCGACCAATTTGGAAGTATATTTTTTTATTTACTGTCAAAAACACGGGTTTTTAGTTAAAAACAGTGTTTAAATACACTTTTTAGGCCTAAATAGGCTGTTTTAATATACAAAATTCAATATTAGACCTAAAAACACGATAAAAGCGCGATCAAACGCACACGCGCGCACAAACGCACACGCGCGCACAAACGCACACGCGCGCACACACGCGCGCACACGCGCGCGCACACACACACACGCGCAAACGCACGCACACACACACGCGCGCACACACACACACACACGCGCACACAAAAACACACAAACACACACAAACGCACGCACCATAGATGAACAAGGGGGGGGGGGGGGTAGGGTGGGGTCCACCCCCCCTCGAAATTTTGTGGCCCCCCTCCCAAAAAAAAAAAGAATCCAGGGCCCCCTCGCCCAAAATTTTCGAATTTTTTACCCCTAACCCCCTCTAGATTTTGAAATCTGACCCCCCTCCCTCCCCTCTCGAGAAAATTTTAAGTACTTTTTTATACTAAATTTTCTTGCAAAAACGTGAATTTTAACAGAAATTCATGTTTTTAAACCCTTTTTATACCTAAATATCGCTTTTTATTTAATAAAATGTAGTATTATCCTATAAAAAGAACTATTATTAAAGTTATTATGGTTTAAAACTGTTTTGCTTTGGACACCGGACCCCACCTACCTGACCCCCCTCTAGATTTCAAAATTTCGCACCCCGGGTCGACCCCCCCTAAAAAGCTAGGGGGGGTTCGACCCCCCTAGGACCCCCTCCTAGATTTCGAAAAGTCATTTACCCGGGGTAAACACCCCCCCTAGCTTTTTGACCGTGTTCATCTATGGCACGCATAAACACACAGTGGCATGCCCAGGATTTCGTTTCGGGGGGGGGGCGGTCTGGGGGGGGTGAATACTAACCCTGAAGGGGGGTCTGGGGGGCGGCAACCCCCCAGATAAGGGGGGTCTGGGGGACGAGAGCCCCCCAGCGGGGTCAAGGGGCAGAGCCCTTTGTCAGGGGGGGGGTCCGGGGGATGCCGAATGCCTCCCGGGGGAGAGAATTAATTTAAGGCGCTAAAATACAATAGAAATTTTAATTCCAGATGATACTTATTAGAAATTTTAAGGTTTTTTTATACCTATACATTTTTTTTTTTTTTTAAAGCTGAAGCGGGCCGGCCATGGATATTCCATATTACCGCCTACCACCCTATATCAGCACTGTTGTTGATGTAGAATGTTAGTCAAAGGCCCCACCCCTATCAGAGGATTTTAGGGATTAGATCATACATGGGCACGGGGGGGGGGGGTTGGGGGGTTAACCCCCCCCCCCAAATTCTGAGAAGTGGGGTTTAACCCCCCCCCACTCAGAAGTGGGGGGGGGGAGAAAAAGTTAACCCCCCCCCCCCCAATTTTGGAAAAATGAAGAAAAAAAATGTCTTTAAAATGACTTCTAACTGCCTCCAAACTTAAGTTTTGAGGTCAAAATGAATGTTTTAAGCAATAAAAAGCTCAAAAATGCAATAAAAAGGGCTTTTTGACCTAAAATTAGTGTTTTTAACCTATTTTTCCTTCAAAATCGAAAAACGATATGGGTAAAATGCACTCCAGAAAAAAAACGATATGGGTATTTTGCGTTTCTCGGATTTTAATCCCCCCCCCTAATTTGGGGTTTAACCCCCCCCCACTCCGGACCAACTTGCCCATGTATGGATTAGATGTGAGGTTATATTTAATAATACAGAGAGAACAATAAAAATTTATTTTACCTATCTCACATCTATTCCCTAGGCCTACGTTTGGTCGGTTTGTCTTACCGTGGGAGGAAGGCTTATCTTTTGGTTGCACAATAGTGTATGTAAAGATAAACCTACTCCTCCGGTTGTGGGCTAGGCCGCAATGGCCACACGGTAAGGACCCAAAACATGTGTTTAAACAGTAATAAAAGGATAATAGTGTTTATAGTAGTTTTATTAAACATGTATGCCTTAACTACTGAACGGGATAATCGATTTGAAATCGAAAAACTAAAATAAATTGTCGATTTAAACTACCCGCGTAGCAGAAAAATTTTGGTTTTTTGACTATTCAGACCTGTGCACGGCCCCCCCGGGGTTAAAACGGGGGGGGGCAATTCCAAAACGGGGGGGGGGGGCACGGGGGGCAACTTTTTTGAAACGGGGGGGGGGGGCAATAAAACGGGGGGGGGGCAAGCAGGGGTAAAGAAAAAAAGGGAAAAAAAAGAGAAAAAAAGAAAGGAAAAGGGAAAAAAGGGACAAAAAAAGCGGAAATAAGGTAAAAATAGGTCTAAAATGGCTTAAAATACATTGAAATAGATTACATTAAAATACATTAAAAATATTAAAAATATTAAAAATATTAAATTACATTAAAAATTCGCGATGATGGCGTCATCATAGGTCAAAAATGGCGTCATACTTTTAGGGTACTTTTTCATTTTTTGGCGGGGGGGGGGGCAATAAAACGGGAGGGGGGGCAAATCCTCCAATAAAACGGGGGGGGCATTTTCAGACCGTGCACAGGTCTGACTATTAATATGCTTTTGGAAAGCATGAGGAAAGGTTCTGTATTAATATTAAAAAAAAGTTTTCTCTCCCAAAATTTAAAAACGTAAGGGTCCCCCCTTACGAAAAAATCCGGCTTCGCCGGATTTCGGGGGGGGGTGGCCGCCCCTCCCCCCTTGGCACGCCTCTGCACACACACACACACACACACACACACACACACACACACACACACACACACACACACACACACACACACACACACACACACACACACACACACACACAGACACACACACAAACACACACACACACACGCAGACATTACGTCTACTTATGTATAGATCAATAAAAAATTGCTTTAAACTGCAAATAAAAAGGCTCTAAAATAGTAAGAAAGTGAATGTTTAGTAAAAAATAAATTTTTAAAGTTTGTTGGTAGATGGGTAGGGGACAGCAAAAAAAGGGTATCTTGAGGAGAGATAAATCACTTTTTTTGGGGTAGGAGAAAAAAAGGGAAAAACTGTTTCTTCCTCCCCATCCTCTCGTCTTTGCTCTGGCACCTCTGCTCCCGGCTCCCCTTATTTTGGAAAATTAAAGAAAATATCTTTTTTTAAATTTTTAGCCCTTTTAAAATTTTATTTTAAAAGGGCTAAAATTTTGCTATTAACTTCTAACCAGTTCCAAAATTAGTTTTAAGATCTAAATGATATATTTTGTTGCGAAAAAGGGCTTTTTACCTAAAATCGACGTTTTTTTACTTATTTTGTTTCTAAAATTCGAAAACGATATGAGTAAAAATGCACTACAAAAAACCGGATGTAATAAGAGTGTGTTTCTCGAACTTTAACAATCCTTTTCTATAGGTGGGCAGCCAGCCGGATTTTTTTCTAGGGGGTTTACCCGACCCCCAGAAATCTGGGGGGATGAGGGGGACTGTCCGGAAAATTTTTTTGGGGTACTGTATACCTCAAATACCCCATTCTTACCGTTTTTAGTGCTGGGTGTGACCATAGATGTTTTGGTCAGGTCCGCTGTCCGCTAGGGAGGGGGTCCACGTCCACCCCGGGTGGAAGACCAAAGTTTTTTAGGGGAGATCCAGGGGGGTCCAGAAACCCTTGGCATTTTAGGGGGGGTCGATCCCGAGTGCGAGACTAGCCCCTCCCCCACTCAAGTGGAAAGTGGGGGGAAAAGGGTAACCCCGCCCCCCAATTTTGGAAAAATGAAGAAAAAAATGTCTTTAAAATGACTTCTAACTGCCTCCAAACTTAAGTTTTAAGGTAAAAATGAATGTTTTAAACAGTAAAAAGCAAAAAATGCAATAAAAAGACCTAAAATTAGCTTTTTTTACCTATTGTTACTTTAAAATCAAAAACAATATGAGTAAAATGCACTTCAGAAAAAAAAAACGATATGGGTATTTTGCGTTTCTCGGATTTTAACCCCCCCCTTATTTGGGGTTTAACCCCCCCCACTCCGGACCAACTTGCCCATGGGTCAAGGGGTCCAATTTTTTAACAAAGTTTTTTTAAATCAATAATTTAAGTGTCCCAGTTAAAAACGCTAAAAATAAGGTATTTGAGGTATACCCCAAAAAATTTTTGGGAAACCCTCCCCCTAAATTTCAGGGGTCAGTATGCCTTCCTCCTTCCAAAATCCGGGAGCTGCCCATTTATGGTCAGGCCGGGCCGCTCTCCAGCTTTGGGGAGGAGGGGGCCCCTGGATGATTTTTTCTAGGAGGGGTGGACCCTTCCGTCCCCTTTCCTCCATCCCCCCCAAAAAAAAAAATTATGGGTGGGACCCTAAATTTCAAGGGAGGTAGGGAGGGGGTGTCAGCAGTAATCGGGATTTTGGGGGAAGGGAGGTATGTATTAATGTATAGCCCCACCCCCAACCCCCCCCCCCCTCTTTGTCCACCCACGCCCTTTTCCTAAATCCGAATTTAACTATAAGTCTCGCCGCACTTAGGGCCAACATGCCCATGCAGGGACGTACCCAGAGTTTAATTTGGGGAGGGCGGATTGTAGTACAAAAGGAAATTTCGAGGGGTGGGGGCTCCCTCAAAACTTGGAGGGGGGCGGAGCCCCCCCCCTTAATTTTTGAAAACGTTAAGAAAGCAGGGATAAACGTAGATTTTTTTTTTTTAAAGCTGAAGCGGGCCGGCCATGGATATTCCATATTACCGCCTACCACCCTATATCAGCAATGTTATTGATGTAAAAGCTGTATAATACACTGTTTTTGGCCTAATAACCTATTATCTAATGTTTTTAGCGGTAAAAACATGTTTTCTTAGTTAAAAATTACATTAGCACACATTGGCAGAGCCTGGATTTCACAAAAAACGAATTTAGAGAGTTTTCAGACCCCTTGGCTACACCCACATTGTAAACCAAAGCACATGAGCAGCATCTCGACTCCATGTTTTTTAGGGTACCTTACCTACCTATCTATATGAAGAAATGCGAGCCAATGCTATAGGCGGCTGGAAAATTTAGGAGGGGCAAAGGGGAGGTATATAAATCAACCAATATGATTGTTTGTTTTGCTTTCTGTGTAGTACTTATTACTTATAAAAAATATTGTACTTAACTTTCAAATAACATTAGTATTAGGCAAGATAAATAGCGAGATATATGTATGTATACTATAGAATGTAACCGCTGAGCGAAGCGAAGCGGAAAAAATTTTGGTTTTTGGGGGTCAACTGGGGTACTAAAATTATTTTATAGTTTGATGCCGAGCAATCAGCGAGGCGCTATAAAATTTTGAATTTTTAGCCTCTGAAAACTCTCAAATTTTACTATCTGGCGACTATTTCGGGGGGGGGGGGAGGGGACGGCCGCCCTCCCCCCACCCAACCACCAACCTTATTTTTCCCCCTGTACGACCGTTTCGGGGGGAGGGCGGCCGCCCCCCTGGTTACGTCCTTGTACCCATGTATGCCCATGTCCATTGATTCATTACTTCTCACCTGGCCAGCGTCAAATCATGGCGGTGGTACTCCAAGGCTTTGGCGTAGTCCCCTTGGTAGAAGTAGGCGTTGCCCAGCTGGGAATAGATGGCGCTGAGGGTCCGCAGGTCGTCCGTCCCCGCCGCCAGGGCCTCTTCTAAAAAGGCGATCCCCGCCCGAGTGCTGCCGTTGCGACAATTCCGCTCCCCTTCTAGTGCCAGCTCTACGCATTTGGACGAAGTCCCCGCTTCCGCCATTCCCGATCAGACACTACTCTAAAGTCTGCACAAAAAAAGTGGTCAAGTGGACTTAAAAAAATCAGGAGAGCATATCTCGCTAACGGTACGATCATAGATGAACAACAAGGGGGTAGGGTGTGGTCCACCTCCCCAGCCTCGAAATTTTGGCCCCCTCTAGAAAAAATCCAGGGGCCTCCCATTTCCCCCAAATTTTTAAATTTTTTACCACTGACCCTCCTCTAGATTTTGAAATCTGACCCCCCCTGCCCTCTTGAGAAAATTTTAAGTACTTTTTGATACTAAATTTTATTGCAAAAACGTTAATTTTTAACACAAATTCATGTTTTTACACATTTTTTATACCTAAATATTGCTTTTTATTCAATAAAATAGTATTATATTATTAAAAAAACTATTATTAAATATTTAATGGTTTAAAAGTATTTTGTTTTGGAAATCGGACACACCTGACACACCTCTTGCTCTAGATTTGGGGAACTTAGATCTAAGGGTCCTAAGATCTAGGGCTGTTACGTAACGATTTTTCGCAACCTAAAAAAGAAGGGGAACTTAGATCTAAGCGGCGCGCAAACACGCGACCCTTTTAAAGAGGTTGTTCATTAATAACGCAACAGCTTTACTAGGACATTATAAATTCTTTTAAAAACCACTGAATTTTTAAACAATTATTGTTTAATTTTTTAAAACAAAGCTGTAAAAAATTGTTGTTAAAATGAACAATAAGTTAAAACGTTTTTTAGTATTAAAGTTACTTTATCCTATTAAATGGTCATGGTGTCGTTGTTTTTTTTTAGTTTAGACCCTTTCTTTATTTTAAAACAATTTAGTGATAGCATTAAACTTGTTAAAATATTTTGTTGTTTGTATTGTTGTTATTATTATGTTTTATAAAATTAAATTTGTTAAAAATGTTGTCATTAAAAAAATAGATTTTTTAAAATTTTATCAAAAGTGGCGCCTGAACCAAATTTAATTTCATAATTTCTTTTTAGTTAGTTTCAATATGTATTTTAGAGTTTTAATTAATACATATTTATTTACAATATCTAATAATATAACTGATAACGACAATTATTTGATATGATCAGAATATAAAATTTTACACTTATTTTATTTACAGATATACTTTTTAGTTATAATGATATAAATCCCAAGTTTTTTGGTAGATTAATTTTAAACTTTAAAAAAATCCAAAGAAATATTCAAACAAAAAAAATTCAATAAAACTGTGATTACTTGCGCATAACACACGGTACAAAAGAAACTAGCATACACAACTGTTAATAATTACAAAGTGTTAAATATATACTTACTTCAAATATTATAAATTACTATTCATTAATTTAAAATAAATTATATGTATACAATTACTTTACTAGATTATCAATAAATCACAAATTTTTAGAAAGAATTTGTTTTAACTTTTAAAATCACGGCCTTTTAAAAATCAATCGTTTTAAGTTTTTCTGAACTAAAAATAATCTGCTAAAAAAGCATTAAAGAGCAGTGATTTTATTTGCAGCATATAAATTAAAATATTTAAAATTTAAATTATACAAAATACATTATGTTTTAAAAGAATACACGTACGATTAAAAAACAACAGATTTTGTAAACAATATAACACAATAATCCTTACTTAATATCATGCATAGTATTATTAGCCATTTATAGCTGAAAATATTATAAGATGTTTTTTTATTTTTAGAATTTTTAACTGTAATAGTAAAAAATTGAATGTTTTCTCAAAATTTTTTGTTTTAAAAAATTAAACTTTATTAGATAAAAATTTTTTTATTGTATTTTATAAATTTTTTAAAGAAACATGGATAATTTACCATAGTACAAAGCTCAAAAGCTAAATAAATGACAATTTAATTTCTCAAACCGAGTAAATGGCTTATGTGGTCCAGATATCGGTGAACCACAGGAGCATCAACCGGCAAAGGTCTCTGTTGAAACTCTACTTTTGCTTGGTATATTTGATTGTCCAAAGCAAGAAAACGGGGGTCTCGCACTTTTGGGGGACGTGCTGGGTTGAATGCTACTAGCTTGCAAACATCCTGCGCATTTACGTGGTGCAAGCGGCGTAAAAGATGAATGAATTCGGCTAAATCCGGATGCCGACGAAACTGGAAGTGGTGGGCTAAACCGTTGTGATAACCCTCGGCATGGTTAGTAGTGCGAGGTCCCCAATTATCGAAATTATTCCACAAGTCTATACGCCAAGGAATCATCCAAAAATCACGAAAGTATGCTGCGAAAAGACCGACCTGGTTCGTGGTGATAGGATCAGCAATCTGTGGGTAAAGCGGCGGTGCAATTTCATTGACTCGCGGTATCAGCGCGTCGGCTAACTCGTGTACAAGACCAAGCGGTAGAATTGAGAGAGCACCGACACGGCCAAACCATCTACGAAAATGCTCATTGTTCCTGTAGTAGGTTTGTAAGCCCAATTCTTGCAATTTTGAATTCAGCGCTTTTTTAAAGTGGAAGACACAGCCTTTCACCTTCATTTGCGGGAAGCTATTCTATAATACCTTGTAGTTTTACCACAATAAAAAGTTTTAAAAGTTTAAACTGAAATTTTAATCAATTTTAGTTGTTTACCCAGAGGTTATAATTTGTAAAATTGTAAATTATGTTAACAGCAATACAAAATGTTTGTTATTTTAGCTTTAAAAACACAGAAAAAAATGAGATTCACTATAAGTTAAACCTTGAATTAGTGGTTTTCTCTAGAGTTTCGAGCGCGAGAGCTTCGGTACGGAATTTCGCTTTTAGGAGCTCCAGAGCAACTCCTGGAGCTTCAGAGCCCTGCCCCATTCTTATACTAATTTCATGAATAATAAAAGAGTAATGGCATTATTTATCATTATTATCATTATCATTATTATCATTATTAATTAATTTTGTACACTCTATCATTTTAGTATAATAAAGTATAATATATGATATTTTTAATGCACTTAATTTAATATTTCATTAAATTAAATACCTGAAATGCGTTAATGGCCGCTTGCTCGAAATCAAAGTGCCACATGTTTTCTGGAACTCGAGTATTAGCACCGAAAATGTCTTCGAATTTTTGACGAAGAAAGCAAATAGGCGGGAGTAGGATTCCTCTGTTTTGTCGGGTAAAAGCGCCCAAACCATTGGAAAAGCTTCACCTATATAAGTATACGTACACATCATTTTAGGTATTTGGTGTTAACATTTCTATTAGTGATGTTCCTATCCTCCAATATTATGCTCCGGAGCTCAGGCTATTTAAAGCGGAGGGAGCTCCAGAGCTCTGCCTCTTAAATGAGCGATTCTTAGCCTGTTTAAACTGGAAATACATTTAAAGTTACTTCATCTGCATTTCTAAAACTATTTTAATTGTTCTAAATAAGTTTGAAAAAATTTAGTACCTAAATTTAGCACCTAAATTGCTTTTTTTAGTTAAAATTAATAGCATTAATAGCAGGAAAAGAATTTACGAGTAATAATCAAGCTATTTGGCAACCTGAATTCAAGAATTTTAGTTATCAGAATTTTGATTAAACTTAAAATATTAATATTTGGGTTTCAAAGAACTTTTTAAAAATATTTCTTCCCCAAATTATTAAATACAAAACTAAATATATTTTTATAAACCCACCCCCATTAAAGAAACTCAGTGTTTTAAAATCAAAACCTACATTACTTTTATTATTTAAATGTTGCCTTAATCGTGAGTCTTGCGACACGAAATAAAAAAATTACATAGCAAAAAATCCAGAAAAAAAACTTGTAAAAAGAAGTTTTTTTTAAAATTAACATTACTTCTTGTCATTTGTTATAAATAAAAAAAACACGTAAAAATTGAATTTTTATTTTGTTTAAAGTACCAAAAAGGTTTTAATGTGAAATAAATGTCTTGAAATATTATTTATTAAATAAAATCAGGTGAATTTACTTGTAGGTAGATCCACCATTAGAGCGTGTATATTTGAATTGAAATTCTAAAATAACTCCAGGAAATCTTGCACTGGGATAATGAAGTAATGGATGTACATTACTTTTTGAAAGTTTAAAAAAGTTTTCAGCAAGACCATAATCTTGGGCCATTTTATAAAAATCGTGTAAAGTAACTGTAATAAAAACGCAACTTACAGATATTATGCGCTTTTTGTGCGTTAATCTTGCCATGTCGTTTACTTCTGTTTGTATCCCGGCTCAGGCGTTAATCCGCCAATTATCCTCTGGAGCTTCCTTTTTTGTACGCTTCTGTATAAGTCAAATCGTGCCTTCTACTCCAGACTTCATAAACATAATTTGGCGCCACAGTCACAGCGGTCAGCCATGGAGGGAGGGAGACTTTTCTTTTGTTCTTTCTTCGCGGAAACATTTTGTCTTTATGTGGATTTTCTTTGTTTTTTATAAACTTTATTACGAATTCATGAGTTACAACGATTCAATGAGTTACAACGATTAAATAAACCCGAAAAAATTCGAAAAAAAACTAATAATGTTAATAATGGTTTAATTAACTGTATTTTTCGTGTAAAATATACTTCATTAACATACTTTTTTATTCACTCACATTTTAAATTAGATTTTTTAACTTGCTGCTTTTTTTGTATGTTGCGTTTTTCCACAAACATTTTTTAATGTTAGATAATTTTTGTGTAGTTTTAAAAAAGTATAATAGGACAAATTTATTTAAAACTAAATTATTTATTAGATTTACAAAAGTATTATGTTTGTTTAATTCTAATTTAATAATTTATGTTGTAGAGTTTAGAAAAAATAATTTTGTAGTTTTTAAAAGAGGGTATAATGCGTTAAAGTTATAGTAAAGCTGTTGCGTTATTAATGGACAACCTCTTTGAAAGGTCCGCGTGCTTGCGCGCCGCTTAGATCTAAGTTCCCCTTCTTTTTTAGGTTGCGAAAAATCGTTACGTAACAGCTGTAGATCTTAGGACCCTTAGATCTAAGTTCCCGTTACCAATGAGGCGCCTGCTCTTTGGGGAGCGAGCGCACTCCCCTTCTTCCACGCGAAGAAAGGGGGAGCCGTTTTAGTGATGATTGCTCACGTCACGACGCAGGAATGACATTAGTCGCCTTGACTGCTGATTGGCTACGCGCGCCGGCCACGCCCTTCTCCGCTATGGTTTTTTCCCGTACTAAATAAATCGACCCGCGCCGCGGTGAAAACAGTATTGAGTGCGAAAAAAGTTGCAGTCCCCACTTCAAAAAAAACTAACACTGTGCTAAAAATAGCAACGCAAATAGTAACCAGAAAATGGCAAATTTTTTCTAAAAATTCGCGCAAAAGTTTGCAAGTGCGATTTTTCTAGTAAATTTTGGTCAGAAATTTAGTGTACAATCGGATATTTTCTTTTGTTTTGATTAGTAAGAAGGAATGGCGTAAATTGTGTTTGAAATGACTTTTAGAAATCTCTATTATGTATATTTACATTTTTCTTTGACAAAACGTATTTTTCTCTGATCAGTACTTCCGTGTCCAGTACCCTAATACGTATTAATCATTAAAACTCGTAAAGACATGCTCCAATAATATGTGCAGTCAAGTGGCATTAATCTCACGACAAGACATTAGTGTTTTTGATGTATGTGATAGAAAACAGATAAAAATGTTTTGCCTAAATCTTGTTACGTACAAAAATGGATTTGAGTCAGAATTCTAGGTGACATTTAGGTACTAATACTAATAATAAAAATTTGTTTTTAGCCATTTAGGAGTGTGTATTAAAAATGTGTGCTGTAACGTGTAGCAAATCGTCGTTACTACTCTCTTAACCTTGTTTGCACTTTTTTCACTAAAACATTTGCATATTTTACAAAAACGTGATTTTCTAATGGGACAAAAAATTTGTTTGTAATTTTTACAAACTGTTCTGGAAAAATTAAAAAAAATTGTCTGTGGAGGGAATCGAACCTTAGACCTTTCCAAGCAAGTCCCAGACTCTAACCAGTAGGCCACATCGACAACTAGAATATATGAGAAAAAGAGGCTTTATAAACAATAGTGTTTTTCGTAAAAATTTACAAATAACATTGTAATTTTTACCAACACTGATTTTTTTGTACATGACTTTTCGCAAACAAAATTAAGAGAGTACGGCAAAATGAGCCACTGTCATTATGAAATACACGTGACTGTGACTCATTCTGTTGTTAATAGGATACTGTTTTAAATTTAAAATGAGTTACAGACACAAAACTTTTATACGAACTATGGCTCATTTTGCCGTAGTAACGACGAAATATTCTTCCAATCTTATTGGGTGTAGCGGAAATCCCCGTAAGAAGAAATTACGGATATTCGAATCCCGTTGAAAGTATCTTATCACAACCCGCGAGATTATGGCAAGATTTTATTTTACAAATAAATTCCATCAGGCTGAAATTGTGAGGATGGTCAAGTAACCACTCGTTCTTCAGGAAAATATTACGTGCACTTGAACACATGATGCAATCAACTATTTGTTACATTACCACTGGCAATATTTTTTCATGGCTTCCGCGTTTATTCATTTTTTTTTTGACAAAGAGCAGTACACTCTTAATTTTTGCCTGAAAGACTTTAGCTTTAAAATCTAATTTTTATATGCAATATGAAATATTTTTATAAATTTTTAAAAAGTAAAAAAATAACATAGGACTAATAAGTTTAGAAGTTTATATAAGTTTAGAAATACTTTATGAAAAATGCATACGTTTTATTATCGACATATTTTTTTTATTTTTTTGAATTTACTGTTTAAAACTAATTAAGCGCTTATTATCATGAAAAACAAAAACAACCCCCAACCCCCCCAAACCCCCAACCCCCCAAAAAAAAAAACCAACACCAACAGCCAAATTATACTCAAGAGTCAAGAAAATCAAAAACTTAATTAAATAAAACATTTTATTTTAATTAAACTCTTATTTATGTGTAGCTAGATAATCTTCTGAAAAGTAAGGTTCAGCTTTTGAAAGAAAAATTCTGTGGGGTCATTTAAAATATATAAAAGATTTTTGCGAGTTTAAAATTTTAATTTACTGAAATTTTAAACTCAAGAAGTTCGAAAATGTTTAGGTTTACTATTTTAGTAAATTATAAATTCCAATAGGAGAGGGGAAAGGCTGAGATTTGGGTATTTGGTACCGCTCGTTTTTCCTTCCCGATATATTTTTTCATAAAAATTTTTTCCACTTCATTCAATACAAAATTCAATTCACAAAATTCAATTCAATTGCGCGCCACTGCGTGTCAAATGTCAACGAAGAGGGTCACCAAGGTAGCCTTATAGGCGAAAATTGGACGAACGATACTTTCTATGTGATTCCAATTCTTGTAGTTTCGTTTTATACGCAAAAAAATCAACCTATATCTTTAATAAACACTCTTTAATTCTATAGGCACCTTGCACTGGAACTCGCTTTATACATAAAGTATGCAATACACATAAGTGTCACCATAATTGATAATTACCGTCCCTCCACCTCTTTTTTCGTAGTATGCAGATCAACGGACCGAAAAGGCGCGAGATTTCGGTCCGTTGATCTGCATACTACGAAAGATAAGTAAGAGATACTCTCTAAAACATCTTACTGGTTTTGACTTTGCGAATTGCATGCTCTAACAGTAAAAATCTCGTACATCGTCAACCAAAACGGTTTTTTACTGGGATACAAGTAAGAAAATACTGGTTGCGTCAGCAACCAGTAAAAAAAATGCTGGTGTCACCGGTAACCAGTAACTTAAAGAGTGTTACAGTTACTGGTTACCATTTAAACCAGCAATTTTTTTACTGGTTACGACGCAACCAGTACTTTCTTACTTGTATGCCAGTAAAAAACCGTTTTGGTTGACGATGTACGAGATTTTTACTGTTAGAGCATGCATTTCGCAAAGTCAAAACCAGTAAGATGTTTTAGAGAGTACGGTAATTATCCATTATGGTGAGACCTATGTATATTGCTTACTTCATGTATAAACCGAGTTTCAGTGCAATGTGCCTATA
The DNA here is from genome assembly GCA_030248175.1 of Microlaimidae sp. YZB2_3. Taxonomy (NCBI): domain Eukaryota; kingdom Metazoa; phylum Nematoda; class Chromadorea; order Desmodorida; family Microlaimidae; species Microlaimidae sp. YZB2_3. The sequence goes on from JASAMX010028353.1 coordinate 27,579, forward strand.
TTTTATGCACAAAAAAACAAATATAAAAGTCACATTTGATGTATCACACAGATATAAAAAGTAGTACAAAGAAAAAGAAAGAAGGAAAAACACAAAAGGCACCAAAAAACAAATCAAAAAATATTAAAAAAAAACTTAAATAAAAAAACAGGTTAAAAAAACAGTAAAGTGCCTATATTTTATGCACAAAAACAAATATAGAAGTCACATTTGATGTATCACACAGATATAAAAGTAGTACAAAGAAAAAGAAAGAATGAAAAACACAAAAAGCATTAAAAAACAAATAAAAAAAATACTAAAAAAACTTAAATGAAAAAACAGGTTAAAAAACAGTATAAGCTATAAGCTTTCGAATTAAACCTTATTCAATCTAGTCCGCTGGGTAGTTGAAAAAAACTTAGGAAAAACACAGACACATAAACAGACAGATAGACAAAAAGACGCACAAACGTTACGTCTATTTACATATAAATTTCACAAAAACAATTTTATTTGGATTACAAAAAAGATTTTTTAATAAAGGTAGGACATAAGTCTATTTGTCATTTGTCACATTATAGTGACATTTGTCTATTTTTAAGCCGCAAATCATTGTTCTACCTATCATAACAAAATTGTAAGTCCCATTAACTAGACAAATTGCCTACCAGATCAAAAGCAAGTTCAAAGCAAGTGTAAAGTTGAAATAGCTCAAGATTTTTTTCCAAGCGCAATTTATTTAGCTTTTAAAAGTATTTTCATTTTTTATAAATCGTTTATATACATAAAAGGTATGTTGTTTCAAATTTTTTTAAAATTATGTTTTTTAATCAAAATATTTTATTAAACGATTTTGCTTAATTCTTTTTCTTGTGCTTCATTAAAACTAACTTTTACTTTTTTGTTTTGTAATATAAAAATTTTTTGTTTTTTTTATTGGAATAGTTTACCAAATAATATTGTTAATTTAATATTTCCAAAATCTTTAAAATTATGCTAGTAAAAAAGTTTTATAGACACTTATAAAAATCTTTTTGGATTTTTGTGTTTTCTCTTTTAATTTTTCATAAATTTATCTATTTTATATTGATCATAGCATTTATTCTTTTTGTATTGTTTTTTTGACGAATTTTTTTTTTGTGGTGTTTTATAATTGTAATATGTGTTTTTAATAATACTTTGTATATGAATTTTTCTTTAATGACTTAGTTATACGGTTATAAGCAACTTTGAACTTTGTAAACAAAATGAACGATTTTTTAATTTAATTTAAAATCATTTAATTGTAGTATTGTTAAAACTTGAATTACTACAAATAAACCACCCTATTTCTAAAATTTTAGTGATTTTATAAATCAATATCAAGAAATACAAAAAGTTTTTCTTGTTTATGAACTTTTTTTAATTTGAAAAATTTAGGACTCTAAGAAATAGGTGAAAAAAATTGGTCGTAAGTTTGGATTGTTTTAATAGCCAAAACAATATTTAAACAATTTTACAATTGAAAAAATTACTACAAGGAAAAATTTCACAGCGGAAACGCGGACTTAAAACTTCCTTATGCTCTAAATACGTGCATATTTTTGATGTTTTGGTGTTTGATCTAAGTAGAACATATTTTTTTGCTTTTTTGAACCTTTTGAGAAAAATCAATTTATGGAGAATAATTAATATATAATTATTAATTTCCTGGGTTGTATGTACGCCGATGGCGTTTAAGGTTAGTAAAAACCACACCTACGATTGAAAAAATTTTATATAACTGCTAATGCGCTGTAGTTAGAAAGTGAACCACTGCTTTATTACTCTATACTTTAAGTATAAAAAACACAATGCATCTTTGTTACAGTTTTTATTTTTCAATATTGTTGATTGTTTTAACAACCAAAAAAGTGCAAGCTTCTGCATTTGGTTTAAACCTCAGCCCAAAAGAAAGAACCGAAGCTTTTACAAAGGTAAAAATATTTAAATTTATGTTAAATTTAATACAACTGGACAAATAAGTTTAAAGGGGTCAATGGTTTTAGACGGAAAGTTTCTAAACCATTTTACGTTCTGTCTTCAGCTAGCTACAGGATTTTGGGGTCATCCCAAAACTATGGGAGTTTGGGTTGCAAAGCTAAATGAAAATTTAAGTATTTACAAAAGTTATGCAAACTTTTGTTTGTTTTGAACAGCTTTTGATTTTAGCAACCTTAAACCTATAAGTTTCTTTTTGCTTTCATATTAGATTCGAATTAGGTGTCCTAAGTCGAATCATACAGCACAAAGTGTACGATTTTCAGCTGAATGCAAATTTCAACACAAAATTCCATATCTGATGAAAAAAAACGTTAGAGCTGAAGTTTGGAGCTGACATTTGGAGCTAAGAGCTAAAGCTTAGAGCTGAAAACTGAAGCTTGGAGCCGATAGAGACAAAGCGGAGCTTAAAGTTGTAAATTGCTAAAAGATGCCAGGGGCGGGTCCATTAAACGCGTGCTGACTAGGTGCTATCTTAGCACGTTGTTTAAAACTCTTGTTAATGTTTTAATTTCTGGGTTTTTTCTTGAGAAAACTTATGGGACTCTTTTTTTAGATAGAATAATTAATATTAAAGAGTTTTATGCATATTTGTTTGAAATAAAATTTAATAAAACCTTAAACCGTAGTTAGGAGCTTTGCTAACCCGTAACTAGGGGCTACTGCTTAAATAGTTTGTATATACAACAAATATGTATAAAATTAATAAAATATCAATTTGTGCCATGTAAACAAAAAGTTCTGTTAGATTTTTCGAGAAAAAACCCAGAAATTAAAACATTAACAAGAGTTTTAAACAACGTGCTAAGATAGCACGTAGTCAGCACGCGTTTAGTGGACCCGCCCCAGAGAGCAATCTCTGCGGGATAGTGAAAATATGTGCCGGCCCGTAGATTTAGCCTCGATTTTAAATACCTTAATTTTATAGGATTTTTACGGGTAATAGCTCAAAATGACCGCAGAAAAAACAGGACATAGCTTATTAAATGTATTGTGAGCTTCATACTTATTCGAAACTAATAAATCACATATCACCTGATAGAAGAAAAAATTTCCTATTTCATGGGCTAAGTTTTTTTTAAAACATTTTTTTAACATTTTTTATGACACTTTAAAAATTGCTAAAATTTTCGAAAAATTGACCTATTTTTAAAAATTTCCGAAAAATTCAAAAGCATCAGATAAATTTGAAAAACATTACAAATTTACTTTTAAAATATAATTAAGTTTCTTAGTTAGAAAATTTAGCAGGGGTCGTTTCCAAAATTTTGGTTGAAAAATTAATCTTTCCTATTTTGATCATTTTTCAAAAACGCACAAAAATTGGTGTTTACTCGAACAATTGTAAAATTTGTTGTAGCGCAGTTTAAAATCATTTAAAAGACAACAAAACGGGCTTTAACATGAGCCATTTTTTTACGTTTTTGGAAACATTTTCGTCAGTTTTTCAGAGCATTTTGCTTTTTACCGTAATTTTTTGCAAATTTTCAAACGTTCATTGCAAATTTATTTAATTTACGAACCAGAAAATTTTTTTCTAAAAAAGAGCAAAACGTTTTCGACATACCAGAGTCATACAAAAAGTTCTTAAAGAATTTAATTTTTGAAACTTTTATAATTAAAATTGAACCGAAGCTCCGTTTAAGACCCTTTCCTTCCAAAACAGCACTTTTTAGGAGTTATTTTTCTTACAAATTGCTGGATTGCTTTCAAAATTAAATGTGTAACAGATATAAGTCCTAACTTCACTAATATTCTTTACTTGGTACAAATAAAATGGTTTCCGTGCAAAAAATTAACATATTTTTAACCCAAAATCCCCTTTTTTTCAAAAAAATGCTAAAAATGCTTGTTTTACTTTTCTCATAACTCGCTAAATACCTCATGAGTTTTACTAAAAATTTATTTAAATTAATTAAAAAACTTAAGATCTATATAATATTATTTTTTTAACATTAGTTATTTAAAACTTTTTAATACACAACTAATAGCTTTTGCTTCTTATCATAGGTAATACTGCACAAAACAGTACCACAAAAAACTCCCGTGTTTCGCAAAAAAGTATGCACGAAAGAGTATGCCACAAATTAGTTTCCTATTAACTTATTGTAATATAACACAAATTATATACTAGAAAACTCAAAATATTTTTTGGATCCAAAAGTTTAATAATTTTGCGAAATATTCTATTTTTTATATTTTCGGGCAACCGCCCTTTAAAAGATCTAAACTAAAAAAGTGAATCCGAAAAATTTTTTTGAAATTTGAAACGCTATTTTTGTCAAGATTTCCGTGGCGGTTATTTTGTGCTATTTCCCGTAAAGATCTGTTGAGATTAAATTATTCAAATCGAGGCTAAAACTAGGGGCCGGCACATATTTTCACTACCCTGCGGAGATTGACCCCCCTTCTACATACTAAGCCTATAGTTGAATTTTATCTGGCTGATCTCCTAAGTTTGTATGGGGATTTAACAAGACCAATTAATAATTTGTCTTTTTTTCTAAAACAAATTGGAACGCAGAATTTTTTAATTCCCGCTAATATACAAAAATCTTTCAATTTTAGCCATTATACATTTTTGTTTTAAATTAAGTAATTTCATAAAAAGTTAAAAAATATACTGTTTTTGTTGAAAATTTTTTATTTGTTTTATTGTTAAAATGTCAATTTTTTAAATTTCAATATTTCAATACTTTAAATCATCAAGATCAGCTAGGTTTAATTTGACTGAAACCCAAACCAATATTATTATTTCTTTATACTCTGTGTTCCCATTTTGAAAGTTTTTAGCTCAGTACCTATAAATCCAAATAATAAAGAATTCTTATGGGAAACATAGGCAATGCTAGTTTTTATGAATTTTTAATTATTCAGCTATAACTTTTTTACTACATTTATAATAAAGTAACAATTTTTTTTTAAATTTGAAAGGATAAAAATGTGTTTGAGTTATTTCTAAATTAAAATCATTGCGTTAATTGAGTATTAATACGTGAAGACAGGCATCAAAAAAAGTTTAAAAAAATATAACCATTTTTTTCAATGTATTAAGTTGCCTTAATGCTGTATCATAAAGGTCACGTGGACAAAGTCCAAAGGGCAGGACGTGTTGGCTTTTTCAAAAATTGTCCTTTGGATAATATTTCAAGTAACAATCATACTTCATCCAAAGGACAACGTCAAAAGGACGTGTTGGCTTTTCTAAAATTGACCGTTGGATTTTGTCCAAAGGATTTTTTGATTTAATTATGAACCAACCTTTATTCGTTTTAGTTAGGGATTGACGCACATTTAGCATTTAAGCTGTTAGCTATTATATTGCTTTAAATTGTTTTTTACAAAGTTTTTTTCAAATTTTTCCGGTATGAAAAACTATCATTTATTTAGGATACCTATTCTTTATGCAGAAACACTAAAAAATATGAAACGTTAATCGAATTTGATTAAAATTTACGTGACCAAAGTTTTCCATAGTATATTTTTTTGTGTTATAGACCTTTGAATGGATTCGTCAACAATTGCCCAGTGAGTCTGTAGCTGAAATAGAACGACAACTAGAAAAAAATAAAATGGACATTTTGATGCAAAAAATTAAAATAAAGCTACAAAATCAACTCAGACCAGGTGGATTTGGTGGAATCTTGAGCGCTTATGCTTAATGTATTGGTTTTACCGAAAATGATCTAAAGCTGTTTCAAATAACCTTTTAACTTTTTACTGTACTTACAACAATAAAAAATTTGATTTTTGTTACAATGTGATTTAAATGCAATGAAATGAAAATCTTTATCAATACTAAGATATAAGACAGAGTTTAATCAAAGCAAATTTTTACAAAAAACAAGGTATCACAACAAACCATAAAAGAAATAAACTACACATTATTTAAATTCAGTATTAATTTAATATTACAATAAGTCGGTGGGATTGGACATTAAAACTTCGCAAATGTAATAAAATCTACTGAAAATTATAAAGTAGTAAAATAATCAAACTGCCAAAAAATATAAAAGTATAATAAAAGAGAACACGAAGAGCTATAAAGGCTACTAATAAATGTGTCTATCAAAATTGCTAAAATTTTCAAAATTTACTCTATTAATCAAATTCTTAAAAATTTTATAACTGATTTGGCATGAACCACGTGTGAAAGTTACGAATTTCACATTACGTGATCCAGAAAAACAACATTTGAACATTTTTTTAGCTTGGGGTTAAAACAATTTTAGGTTATGGTTGTTTTTGCCCAGAAAACTTCCCCATTCATAAAAATCTTTAAATTTTAAATCGTTAATTTTATTTATTATATTATAACACATTGCCAAATCAAATTATGTTCTTTTTACTTCTAGCAAATTGAAGTTCAGAAATTTTAATTTTGCTTGTAATTTAACTCATGTGAAAGACCGCGTAAAATGGTATAATCTTCGCGTAAAATAACGCTGAACTTTTTCAATTCTATCAATGTCTTTAAATAAATAAAGTGCACCGAATTTTACTCGAATATTCGAGTATAGGCCTAGCAAATGATTTAAACGCATAAAAAAAACTTAAGTTTTTTGTTTTAAAACAGCGGAAAGGCATAATTATAGCAAGCGCTTTTTTAGCAATAATGTTACAGTGTTCGCTTGGCTTAAAATCTGAAGTTACTACTATGCCTAAATCTCTAGCTTCATTTTTACAACTGAGTAATTTATTTCTTAGCTTTAATGGAAGTTTAGAGTTTTGGTTGCTCATATATATCACGCTACATTCATTCATAGTGATCTGCGACTTACAAGCCCATAATTCTCAATTATTTAGATCAGTCTGCAGCAATATGTTTGTTTCGCAATCTGTTTCAGTAATTTGTTTCGCAAAAATAAAAAAAGCAGAGACCCAAGTACAGAACCTTGCGGGATTCCTGAAATAACAATTTTTAATAAGGAGTTATAGTCTCCAATTACTATACGCTGCTGTCGATTATGTAGAAACGCAGATATCCAGTCTAACAAGTTTCCAGTTATTTGAAAAGGGAAATTAAAGTTCAAAAATGGAATGTATATCTTCATCATATCACAATAAAGAAGACCAGTGTTTTTATGTTGGAATTTGAAGTTTGAACTAAATTTTGGAAAAAAATTTTCAATACTCTGTATGAATTTTAGTTACAATAGAAGCTTAGTCAGAAATATATAATCAGGAAGGAGCGCTGATCGCTTTTTGCCAATATTGAACAGATTAAACCATTGCGCGCTCAAAGGTACGTTGCGGCAAATTTTTGTCTTCAATTTTAATAATTTTTCGTGAAAACTTTATCTCTGCCCCCAATAGCCCACAAATTTTTTTTCAACAAAATATCTCCAGTGATTCAGTAGTTATGACCCCTCAAAAATGGCGCTTCTCGGCAATTCTGTATACGTGAAAGATTTCTCAATGGGTATCACGATTTACGTTACAAATTATGCCCTTACAGAAAGCGGCTAGTTTCTACTTTAGTCTGATAACTAGATCAGTAAAAATTGTGCAGTATTTGTCAAAATATTGCATTTCTCGTACAAAAAACCCGTAATTTTTTTGCTAAAAATACAAACTGACGACAAAAAAGGTTGAGCAAACTTTATTAAATCAGTGCCGTCGTTTCGTTTTTTAACGAAAAAATTGCGGGTTTTTTTTGTACGGGAAACGCAATATTTCATCAAATACTGCCCCAATCTTAACGATGAAGGTATCAAATTAAAGTAGAAAATAGCCGCTTTTTTTAAGGGCATAATTTGCAACGTATACCCTTTGAACAATCTTCCACGTACAGCATTGTCCAAAAACGCCATTTTTGGGGGCTCATAACTCCTGAACCACTGGAAATATCTTTATGAAAAGAATTTTGTGACCTAATGGGGGCAAGAGTAGGGTTTTTACAAATAATATCAAAATCGAAGACAAAAAGTTTGACCCCGCACCGCACCTTTAAGCGTTAATGATGGTGAACGCTGAAAAACAAAAACTTAAATAACTTTTTAGCTGACTAAAACTATATACATGATTGAAATATTGCCTGTAATTATCTGGAATAAAAAAAAGCTACACAACCCTTTTGATCAATTATCTTAATTTGCTTTTGACATTTGATATTTTGGAAGGGCGGTTTAACATAAAAAAAGTTCTTATAAATTTATATATTATATAATTTCAGCTTGGAAGCACACAATAGTTAGTAAATATGACCGTTATCATTACGCTTGTGTGTCTTTCTGCGTAATTTCAAAACTGATTTAGCTACATAAATAAAGTATCTTTAGTCTGCAGTTGTGTGCAATGCCTCAGTAAAACATGATCCAAGCGTCTCCAATTGTAATACACCTCGGTAAAATTTACGTTTGATTTTTAAAAAATAGAGTTTGTAAAATATTTTTATGAAATGCAAAAAATTTAATAGTGCACAATATTACCTCGCAAACAAATTTATTGCATAATTAATTAAATTCAGTAAAATAAATAACATTTTTGAAAATTTTCCAAAGCCAACAATACTGTGTATTTATTGGTCTAAATTAATTGACATTAGAAATCTCAAAGTATTATTTATGATTTTTTGTTTGTATTATTATTGTCAAGCGCTGTTTCAAACGTGTTAACTTATTTATAAATCACATTAAAAAAGGTTTGTAGAAAAAAAATATTTTTTGTCATTTCCTTTTGGTACTTACATATGACTAATTTACTAAGAAAATGTAGTAGGACTCTAATATACAGGCGGTTTACAGTATTAAAAATAAACCCTTTTTTATTTACAAATAGACTCTGACATGATATACTTATGCGTGACATTTTTTAAATACTTCCATTGTTGTGTCAAAACTACAAAGGCAAATTAGTTTTAGCTGACTTGGATAATTTAAATATTTAATAATAAGTGTTAAATAAAACAGATTAAGTACATTAGTTTAACTTTTTGTCTTCAATTTTGTTTATTTTTTGTTAAAACCTTACTCCTGCCCTCATTAGCGCACAAATAGTTTATATCAACATATCTCCAGTGGTTCAGGAGATATAATCCTCCAAAAATGGCGTTTTTTGCTAATTCCGTACTTGAAAAAATTCTCAATGGGTATTTAAATTTATATTACAAAATATGCACTCAAAAAACGGCTAGTTTCTACTTCAATTTGATACTTTTATCGCTAAGATTGGTGCAGTATTTGTCGAGATATTGCGTTTCTGGTACAAAAATCCCGCGATTTTTTCACTACAAATACGAAGTGTAGGCAAACTTCATCAAATCATTACCGTCCTCTGATGTTTTTAACAAAGAATCGCAGTTTTTTGTAGGGGAAACGCAATATCTCGACAAATACTGCACTAATCTTAACGATCAAATTAAATTAAAATAGAAAATAATCGCTTTTTTAGAATTTATATTTTGTACATTAAACTTTAATACCCAATGAGCAATCTTTTATGTAAAGAATTGTCGAAAAATGCCATTTTTGGAGGGTCATATCTCCTGAACCACTGGAGATATTTTAATCAAAAAATTTTTGTGGGCTATTGGTGGTGGGGGTGAGACTTTTACAAAAAATAATTAAAATAATTAAAAACCTGAGCAAAAACCTGCAAATTAAGCTAAAAACAAACTTAATTAAAAAAATTAAATTTAAACTACTCAAAAATCTCTTGGATCTCTTGGATCTTAAGTTCTCAGCTCTCTATCAACTGTAAAATACAAATAGAATAATTTAAAGGAGCTCAACGTGTAGTTTAAAAAATTTTATGTAAAATTAAAATTTTACCTTTAAAACTAGAAAACAAGCGAAAAATGTTGGAAAAGAGTTTATCTTCAAAATGTCAACTTTGTTCCAAAACGAAACACTTCATATCAAAAATTGGATTTTTGAAAAAATTTTTTCCAAAAATGTTTCTAATTAATGCATAAGTTCGTCGAACAACAATAAAACTATGTTTTTTTTTGGTGCTCGATGAACACAATAAAAAATAATCGGCATATTAATAGACTTTTTTCTGTAATCTGTAATTTTCGGTGTGTTCTGACTATGTATTAAATTACTGGCGCATATTTTCCTTACCACAAAAAAGCTATACTCAAAAACTTCGGTGTTCAAATAAGAATCTTTGGCGGATTCATATAAAAAAATTCACATGGTTCCACTGACCATGCATTTTCCGGGAAAGAAACCTTAAAGGTGTGTTACTTGTTATTTTTTGTCTTCTATTTTGATAATTTTTGTTAAGTTAAAAAGTCCTGTCCCTTAAAAGCCACAAAAGTTTTTTTGGCTAAAATATTTTTATTGGTTCAGGAGAATCTCTTGCAAAATAATCGCGTTTTTCGAAATTCTGTACTTAAGGTAGTAATACTAAGCAGTTAGGTTTGACGGTAGATATCTTTTTAATTAATTTTTACCAACGTAAATCGACCTATCAATTTTGACATTCAATGTTAATTGTTCACAATCATTATATGACACCAATAAAAAATATATGTCAAAAATACATTATATTAGAATAAAATTTGTTACCAAAAATATTTTTTTTCATTTTTCATTTAGTGTATGAATAAAGAACACTTTTTTAATGAAAAAGTTAAAAATTAAAAAATATTTTTTTGACGTTAAACATTCCCTGAGGGAGAACTCCAACCTACGGGGTGCGAGGATCAAATCTCAAACATCTTGTGCAACTTACGCATCTGAGATTCTCGAAAAGATACTTTTAAACAAACGCAAGATGAAGTTGTGTCAAATAAAAAAATTAAATGAAAATTAAAAAAATTATTCGCTCACAATTTACGGGAAAGTTCGAAAAATAGTCAGAATAAGTCAATCAATTCTTTGAATTGTATTTGATTAAAAAACTAATTCAGAATTTTTTATTTGATTTTTTCTTTTAAAACATTCGATTTTTTTAATTTTTTTAAAATCAAACTACATCTGAAAAGTCGCCTCCATTGTCAACTTCTTTAACCAGAAAAACTGAGCGAATCCTGCAAATTCTCAAAATGGCCAAAAAACTGTTTTTGAGCTTTAAAATTGATCTAACCATATCTCTAAATAAAAAAGAATTATTTAAAATGTTATTATGTTTTTAGATACATCATAATCTGAGCTTTCGATCGCACTATACTTTTTCAGACAAAAATTAATATCTAAGTTGATATCTAACTTTTAGTAAAAAAATTGTCGTGGTGTTCTACGTCAAATATTTTCTGAAAGAGTCAAAGATTTTAACTTATTAAAAAATTTTTACGGAATTTTCTACTTAATTTGACTTTGATTGTTAATATTAGTGCATATTTGTCTATATATTGCGTTTTCCATACAAAAAACCTCGATTTTTTCGTTAAAAACACCAAAGACCGAAGCAGCGCTTTGATTAAGTTTGCACAACAATTTTGCCTATACTTCGTAATTTTAGCGAAAATTTGTGTGTTTTTTTGTACGGAAAACGCAATATCTCAAGAAAAATACTGCTCCAATCTTAACAATCAAGGTATCAAATTAAAGTAAAATACCGGCTTCTCTTTTAGTCAAACTTTTTGAGTATTTTTTATAGCATATTTGACATGTTAAAATATTTTCTATATTTTAATAGTAGCTAAACTTTTAAAGTTTTTCTTTAGTTTTGATTTTATAACTTAAAAATTTTACACTCTTTTAGAATCTTTCAAATAAATTCGCAAAAAACGTGGATTGGAGGGACCCATATCTCTTCCTGAAACGACTCACAAAATATTTTGATGAAAAATTTTTGTGGGCTATTTGGGGCAGGGTAAGGTTTTTACAAAAATAACGAATTTGAAGACAAAAAAAATTCGGTACTCGGTACCGTATTCCAGGAATAGATTTTGTACTTTTTTAATCAGCAATCTGTGGGTCGTTGTTTTTAAGCCCCACAATAAATCACTAAAAATGAATATATTTTTGCATAACAATTGTAAGCTTATAGCAACATAATAAAAAACTTAACGCACGAAGCTTTAAAATTTCAGAAATGAGAAAAAACTAACCCTAAAAATATGATCTAAACAATAATAGCAGCCCGTATGGCCTACGAAGGGCTACGTGTTAAGAACAATGGGCACCAAAATAGAAACATTTCTAAGTTTAGGTTATTCAATTAATAGCAGAATATTTAGAATTCGGGGGTCTTTGTTGTTTACATAGTAAAAAAACTTATAATTAACATAATAAAAACTTGTTATTTAAAAATTAGGAATCCCCAAAGAGCATGTAGTAATGTAAGTTCCAATATTTAAAAATCTTTCAAAAGAAAATAGAAAAAAACGATTGTCTGATATATTAACCTAAATGTTATTATTATTATAATTTTTGTTTCTATATTATCATAAATAAAAAACAAAATATAATTTACATTATTTTTTGCACCACCCAAAAAAGAGCGCCGAGCCCAGAGCCCCGCCCGCCCAACCCAAGAGACGCAAAACACACCCCCCCCCAACCCCCCACAAAAAAAACAACCCAAAAAGAAAAACCAAACCCTAGCCCACCACAAGCCAACAATAAAACACAAAAAACAGCAAACCAACCCAAAACAAACCCACAACAACAAAGAAAAAAAAAACAAAAAAAAAACCACCCACCCAAATATAAATAATAATAAGAAGACAAAGATGATAAACATGAAATACAAAATCTACCAAGTGCTCTAGTTATAGTTGTCGCGGTGCCGTGGGGCTAAATCGCAGTGAGCGCTTCCGCGCCACCGATGATTGCAATTATTTTTTTGGAATAAAAAAACTTAGAAGAAGAAGATGATGAACATAAATTACAAATTTTTTCAGATTCTCTGATTATAGTATGTGTGGTATCGCAGAGTTAAATCGCCACGTGAACGATTAAGAATATTGATTTTAAGATGATGAGGGTTAGAATTACAATAATAAATAGAAGAAGATGAACATAAATTACTAAAAATTTTCTCAACGTTCTCTAATTATACTGTGCTGTGGGTGCCGTGGGGCTAAACCGCGGCGTGGCGCTCCCGCGCCACTGACACATTATATTTTTAATAAAATTTTGAATTAATTTTGTCATCAGTAATGTAAGAATTAAATAAAGTACTCTGTTGTTTTCGCCATTTTGCGCGCGGTTGAAGCAAATGGCGCTGGGAACTGGTTCGGTTTCTGCCACCAATTAAAACCGGTCTGCTTTTTTTTGTGCGGTTTCTATCAGGGACTGTTTGTTGTCTGGTCTCTACAATCCTTATTGTTGCCAAAAGGCTGTTATTGTGCGGTTGGAAGTTTTTATTTGTGTATTTTTTCAATTTATTATTTTGATCAATAAATCGATAACAAGGACCTAAATGAAAAAAGTGGCTCCTAAGAAATTTGCGTAATTCTTTCTTCTTTCCAAAGAGCCCTTGTTTATTTTTGATCAATCAGTAACGAAGGAGGAATATCGATTTTAAGAATTGAGCGTTAGAATAATAATAATAATAATAAGAAGAAGAAGGAGATGAACATGAATTTCAAAATTTACCCACGTTCTCTAATTATGGTTGGCGCGGCCCCGCGGGGCTAAATCGCCCCGTGGGGCTCCCGCGCCACTCATGATAACTTTTATTCTATGTGTATAAAATACAGTAGTGAAATTATATACTTCGCACCAATTACAAAAAGAAAAAAAATAAAACAGCAGCATGCATATATTATACTATTATTGTCAATAAACACTAAATACTAATGAAGTGTGTTAATTTGAGTTACAGGAAAAAATGTAATATCTTGTTTTTTATTTATGATAATATAGAAACAAAATTATAATAATAACATTTTAGGTTAATATATCAAGCAATTCGTTTTATTATTTACTTTGAAAGATTTTTAAATTTGAACATACATTACTACCGTGCTACTAGAAAATCCAAAACCGAAAGCCCACAGAAACAAAACAAAACAGAATCAAAACAGCAGCGTCCATCCATTTCCAAATACTTGAAATGATTAAAATAAAAAAGTAAAAATAAAAATATACCAATAATATCTAAAAACATCATTTATTGTGCAGGAGGATATTAATAAATCATGAAAAAATTACTTTCTGTCATAATATATGTTTTTAACCTGTTTTTATATTAATATTTTATATGGACTAAATATTATAGATTTTGTATTACATTTTGACCCATCTTATGTAAATGACAAAATCAACAGACTCAGTAAAAAAAATTTAAAACATTCAATGTTTATTCTAGCTGTATTTTTTACCCACCTTAGGCCACGTAATAAAATTAATTCAAAATACAATGGGCATTTTCGTTATTGTTTTTTTTTTAAATTTTTTGGATAATTATTCAGCGCGGCGGCTGGCACGACCGCTCTGTCGCTTCTACAGTGCCGTTGAATTTAATTTTTAAATAACAAATTTTATTATGTTAATTATAAGTTTTTTTACTATGTAAATCAACAAAGACCCCCGAATTCTAAATATTCTGCTATTAATTGAATAACCTAAAGTTTTAAAATGTTTATACGTATTTTAGTCGGCTTTTTGAATATCTTTAACACGTAGCCCTTGGTAGCCATACGGCTGCCATATTATTGTTTAAATCATATTTTAGGGTTGGTTTTTTCTCTCATTTCTGAAATTTAAAGCTTAGTGCGTTAAGCTTATTTATGCTTATTAAGCTTACAATTATTTATGCAAATGTGTCATTTTTAGTGATTTATTGTGGGGCTTGAACAACCACAGATTGCTAATTAAAAAGTACAAAATCTATTCCTGGAAGTGCGGTACCGAGTCAAACTTTTTGTCTTCGAATTTGGTTATTTTTTGTAAAAACCTTACCCCTGCCCCCAATAGCCCACAAAATTTTTTTCATCAAAATATTTTTGGTGGTTCAGGAGATATGATCCCCTAAAATCGCGTTTTTTCGAAATTCAGTACTTGAAAGATCTTAAAAAGAGTGTAAAATTTTAAGTTATAAAATAGAAACGAAGAAATTTTAAAAGTTTGACTATATTAAAATATAGAAAATACTCTTAACATGTCAAATACTATAAAAAATACTCGAAAAAGTTTGACTGAAAAAAAGCGGCTATTTTTTACTCTAATTTGATACCTTGATTGTTAAGATTGGAGCAGTATTTCTTGAGATATTTCGTTTCCCGTACAAAAAACACACGAATTTTTCGCTTAAAGTACGAAGTATAGGCAAAATTGTTGTGCAAACCTAATCAAAGCACTGCTTCCGTCTTTTGGTGTTTTTAACAAAAAATCGAGGTTTTTTGTACGGAAAACGCAATATCTCGACAAATACTGCACTAATATAAACAATCAAGGTATCAAATTAAGTAGAAAATTCAGTAAAACTTTAATAACTTAAAATTTTTGACTCTTTCAGAAATCTTTTAACGTAGAAGACCACAATTATGACGATTTTTACTAAAAGTTAGATATCAACTTAGATATTAATTTTTGTCTGAAAAAGTATAGTGCGATCGAAAGCTCAGATTATGATGTATCTAACGGTAATAGTTTCATCGTTTAATGATTGTTTTATTTAGAGATATAGTTTGATGAATTTAAAGCTCAAAAACAGTTTTTGGCCATTTAAAAAATTTGATTCGCTCAGTTTTTCTTGCAATTTAAAGAAAGTTGACGAAAAATAGAGGGCAACTTTTAGATGTGGTTTGGAGTGAAACGTAATTCAAAATTTAAAAAAAATTAAAAAAATCAATGTTTTTAAAAGAAAAATCAAATAAAAAAATCCTGAATTAGTTTTTTAATCAAATACAATTCAAAGAATTGATTAGACTTGTCTAACTATTTTCAAACTTTCATTAAAATCTGAGCGAATAATTTTTTTTTTAATTTTCATTTAATTTTTTTTATTTGACGCCGAGAAACTACATCTTGCGTTTGTTTAAAAGTATCTTTTACGAGAGAGATCTCAGATGCGTAAGTTGCCGAGTGTTTAGAGTGTCGGACTTAGATCCTCGCACCCGTAGGTTGGAGTCTCCCTCAGGGAATGTTTTTAACGTCGAAAAAATATTTTTTTTTAATTTTTAACTTTTTCATTAAAAAAAGTGTTCTTTATTCAAGATACGCTAAATGAAAAATGAAAAAATAGAATATTTTTGGTAACGAATTTTATTCTAATATAATGTATTTTTGACATATATTTTATTGGTGTCATATAATGATTGTGGACGATAACAATTTATTAAGAAAAATGAATGTCAAAAATTGAATAAGTAGGTCAAATTACGTTGGTAAAAATTAATTAGAAAAGATCTGCCGTCAAAACCTAACTGTGGTGTTCTACCTTAAGTACAGAATTTCGAAAAAACGCGATTATTTGGGGGTCATATTTCCTGAACCAATAAAGATATTTTAGCGAAAAAACTTTTGTGGCCTGTAAGGGACAGGACTTTAAGGTTTTGACAAAAAATTATCAAAATAGAAGACAAAAATTTGACAAGGTAACACACCTTTAAGGGTTCTTTTCCCGGAAAATGCATCGTCCAGTGGAAAAAAGTTCATGTGAATTTTTTTATATGAATCCACCAAAGGATTCTTTTATTTGAACACCGAAGTTTTTTAATTATAGCTTTTTTGTGGTAAGAAGAAAATGTGCGCAGTCATAATACATAGTCAGACACACAAAAATTACAGACAATTACAGAAAAAGTCTATTAATATGCCGATTATTTTTATTGTGTTACAGCATAGAAAACACCAAAAAAAAACATGGTTTATTATTATTTTAGAACAAACTTATGCGTAGTAGAAACATTTTGGAAAAACTTTTGCAAAATCCAATTTTTGATATGAAGTGTTTCGTTTTGTTCTGGAACAAAGTTGACATTTTTGAAGATAAACTCTTTTCCAACATTTCGCTTCGCCTTTGTTTTCCTGATTTTAAAGGTAAAACTTTAATTTTACATAAAATTTTTAAAGCGCGTTTGCAACTATTAAATTATTCTATTTGTGTACAGTCAAAATGCGATTGAGCTTTGGTTTTATAAAATTTTCGGATCATTTAAAACGTTAGGTTAGTGGCCCTGCAATAGGAGGCGCTCTTTGGTACAGAATTGTGAATAGCTCCGGAACTCCGCCTCTTGAATGAGCGATTTCCAGTTTATTTAAGCTTGAAATATTTGTTAAGTTATTCTATCCTTATTTTTAGGAGTGTTTTTAATTGCTTACAAAAATTGAGTTTATAAAAAAATTTTGGCAAAATAATTTATTTTCTCCTTAAAGATTTTCGAAAGCAATACAAACATAGGGCGGATTTTTAGAACTCCGAGAGTTATGTATTTTGGAGCGACAAAAATCGGGCTCTGCTTTGGAAGAACATTTCTAGTACCGAAGCTTCCGAAATCAAACCCCACTCAAAAAGCCTATTTTATTATTTGATATAAATCATTTTGAGGCTATTGTTTTTTATAATACTTGCTGTGTTTAAATTTCCTGCCTGGTGAGTTATGCCTCAAATTTCTTGGTTTAAAAATTTTATTTATTTAAAACAAGTGTAGAAATATTATAATAAATAAATACAAATAGAAATATAAAGGCAAATTATAACAGTGTGTAAGTGTAACTCTTGAAATTTATTTTACACTCACTTGTTTTTTTTAGATATACGCTATTTTTAGCACAATTTTTGGATAAATCACTTAGATTGTAAATAAGTATTTGTAAAATAGATAATTTCTATAAAATTTGGGTTACTGAATTAGAACAAAATTTATTTTTTGATTCAATTTCTAACAGAAAAACTATTTAGTTGTGAAATAATTCAAACCATATTTTTATTTGTAAAATTTTATACATATTTCATATTTTTAACCTTTTTTGTTGTTATTATTACAAAATAAATGACTTGGTTTCTTTAATTAACTGTACCACTGTCTTGGCGTCAAAAAAGTTGTTTGAGAAATTGTAAAAATATAGGCGTAAAAATGTATTTTTAGCTTTATATTACATAAAAAATATAGGATAAGTAAATTTATTTTATTATATTATTGTGACAACTCATGGAAGAATATAGGGCTGTTCAAAATTAAGGCAGTTAATAATAAATCAAAAATTCTTATACTATCAAATTTTTAGACGACGCTGATATCGAAAGTTCCAAATTTTTTGTCCGAAACTTTTTTACACGGGTTGTGCCCAGCCGACGGAAAACTGTCTACGATCACTTCACTGTTGCCACGGACACTGAAATCATGGACAAAGTATTTCAATCGGTCATGGATGCTGTACTACAACAAAATCTAGTCAGAGGAGGGTTTATGTGATTTTATTTGCAATGCTGTTATGAACACGTTTGCATTAAACATGTTATGAAACCTAATTCCTGCAGAAAATATTCTGATTTCAACGCCGATGGTTCTTAGTACTGTGGAATTTTTCGGTGCATAATAAAGAAAATTTAAAAAAAGTTAAAATTAAAAAGTGAATCAAAAAATAAAATTAAACATTTTCTTATGTTTTTTGTTTACTTTTATTGTAAATTGTTACGAAATAAACTTTGCAAATTGCCGTTTCATCAGTTTTAAAAAAATTGCCATGAATTAAAGTTTTAAGCCAAGGCGAAGAAGTATAAAAATAGTATAAAACATATTTTAAATCGGGTTATATTTGTATCTTGCAAATTTGAAGAGCATTTTTTATTCGTGTTTTTATTTTTCTAAAGAAATTAACATTTGTTTAGTAAATTATTAAAACTAGTCTAATTTTTATTTTTATTGGTTATTTTTCGGAAAAACACTTTTTCAGCTGGCCTAATTGCCTAGCAACAATTGAAAAAAAATTTATAATTGAAAATCAACCAGGATGCTACAAAGCTTATTTTGGTTTTAGAAACAAAAGATTTGCTGCGATCATTTAAGAAACACTTAAAAAATTCAACTTCTGCACTTTTCATACGCATTGTTTAAGCCTAATAATAGATTTTTTATACAAATAGTTAATCACAAAATATTGTATATAATTAAGTTTTTTTACACTTTTGCGGGCCAGTAAGTAGGGGCCGTCACTTTTCTCTAGTTTCGAAAAAAACAGTAATTAGGGGCCGTCACCTTTCTTTTTTAAGTTTTAATAGTACAAGGATATGTAGTACTAACTTTTGCGGGCCAGTAAGTAGGGGCCGTCACTTTTCTCAAGTTTCGAAAAAAACAGTAAGTAGGGATCGTCACTTTTCTTTTTTTACTTTTAATAGTACAAGGATATGTAGTACTAATTTTTGCGGGCCAGTAAGTAGGGGCCGTCACTTTTCTCTAGTTTCGAAGAAAACAACTAAAAACCATCCAGGAAACAGTGTAAAATATCCTTAAATTGTATTTGAAACTATTTTAGTAACAAAATAGTTTTGACGTTTAGATGACCATTTTGATCCGGCAAGTCAACATGACAAAACGCCGACAAAGCCAAGACAAAGCCTCACGCCAGACAAGCGGAAGCGCGCAGCGAGCCCCCCCCCCGCCCCCCCCCCCCCCCCCCCCTAATAGAAAGTAATTTTAAGAAAACTAAAATCAATTCCATAATAATTGAAACTTAAATTTTTTTTGGTAATTTCAACTTGCTAACAGTAGTGCGGTTAATTCTGACAATAATTATATTAATAAACCCAATTAATGATCTTCCTATCCTTCAGTATCATGCTCCTTAGTTTCGGCTATTCAAAGCGGAAGGATCAGCGGAATTCCAGAGCTCCATCATTTATATGAGCGATTTTAGGCTTATTTAAGCTTAAAATACAGTTAAAAGTACTTTAATCCAAAGTACTATTGTACTTTGTCTGCTATTGTCTGTTTTTGAATTTATTTTTATCGTTTGAAATATAAGTTTTGAAAAAAATTTAGTTCACTAAAAAAATTTCGACCAAATAATCGTCACTCTTTAATTTTTTATAACTTTAGTATAAAAACAGGGGGAAGTTTCGGAGTTCAAGGGGTTGCTTATGAGC
>JASAMX010028354.1:0-15012 GCA_030248175.1 Microlaimidae sp. YZB2_3
ATTAATATTTTCTGCGTAAGGATGAATAGAAAATATGTAAATATTTGTTCACTTACCGTACTAATGAACTCTTCCGTTTCTCAATTTCATTTTCATCTTGTTGTACACCTAAAAAATTTTTTGAGCGTACAAAGGTTTTCAAACATTTAAACGTTTTTCAAACGTTTTTTAAACGTACCTACAAGCTTTTTACTCATAAAAGGGCTCATAAATGAACACATAAGGTGAAATTAAGAATTGGCTACTTGTAGATAAAAATACTATTATATAAAAGTTCTAGTGAGTTTTTGCTTACATTCCAACAAAATAACTGATTGACTGTAAAAGCAAAGTGTTCAAAACACCAAAATGAACACTTTAAATTTTGCTTGTAAAAATTCGTTTGTTATATTTAAAAACGCATATATAATTGAGTTGTAAAGATAAATCTTTTATGGAAATGACGTTTGGATTAAAAAAAAGCACAAAAAGATTTTGAAATTTGTAAAACTATGTTGAGAGAACGATGACACCCAAAAAGTTCATTTTTGCGTTAACATATACTTTACCTTTGAGAAACAGACCTGATTTATTTTTACGGTATTCACATGTCTTACTTTTTAATGCAGTTGGTATGTTCAGTAAAGTAATCAAAAACACTTTATTCACTTGATATAATAGCAATATCTAAACGCAAACCAGACTCGTAAGAAACATGTGACCATGTAGTAACCAATCAAATAAAGCATTATAGAGTCACTTATATTAAACCAACAGCTAAAACAAGATTTATCAAGATTCCCAACAGCTAAAACAAGATTGGTTAATATAAATAGCGCTGAATGGTTTAATTTGGTTGTTTAGTACATGGCTTTTTATTTTTATTTTATGAAAAAAGTAAACAACCACGTCTAGTTCGCTTTAGTTAAAAAACTGTGCGTGTTCTACATACTGCTGTACTGTTAAAAAAGCTAGTCTTACTTAAAGCTTCCTTGACTTCCTCCAAATCCTCCTCGATATCCTGAAGACTGGTGATGAGAGTGCAGAGAACCGGATTGTCTTGGTTTTGGCAGGCGATTGCGTTCTCGGTCACGGAGCGAGCTGAGGCGGGGCTGATTGCACAGAATACGGTCCCGAGAAACACAAATGTTATTGCGGAATTCATTTCTTTTCGAGTCGCTGTTGCGTTTTTTTTTTCAATCTGTAATGGAGTGCTTTATTAATACCCTAAATAAGCCAAACAATAACTTAATGCATACTGATTTGGCGCGAAATTAATTTGGCAATGAGCGACTGATAGATCTGTAGATTGCTCCCAAAAGCTGACAGTCAGGAAGCATCCTGGGGAAATCGCTCATTTTTCTTATAACGTGTTAAACTATATCCGCCATCTAACATGATTTTCACATTAATTATAGGCAATGTGCCGTATATAGCAATTATTACGTTTAATGCTGGATTCACGTACGTTTATGTTAAATGAAAATATGAATGGTTTAGCTAAGATGTTCATATTGCGAGCCAGTCAAATATATAATAAATCTTATCTTAGCGGAAAGATAATTAAAACAAAAAAATTAGTAATAGAACACACACAAAATGTAAAAGTACTATAGGTTTATTAAGATAAATTTAACAATCTACCTTAATTTTTATATGCAGAGTAAGAGTAACATTTTATAAAAATAATTTAACAATGGGATATTGCAGCTGTCTTGCTTGAACCAGCAATCTTTCGCGTTTATACATAAATATTCTTATACAAAAAACCAAACCTTTAGGTATATTCGTAAGATTTAGTTTTTTATCTTAAATTTAAGCAGCATTATAAAAAATTATTTTTTCAAGATTCATCGACATGGTTCTTGACAAAATAAATTTAGCATTAGAATAAAAAATGAAAACTGTTTTTTTTATATTAATATTGTAGCAGTTTAATAAATTTATTATTTAGAAAAATTGGACTGTGAAAGTTTGAATAGTTTAGTGAAAAAATTTTTAGCATAATCACACCTTTAAAAAAAACTATGTTTTGGAGCAAAGCCTTCCGTAACGTTATGTTTGCTAAAAAAAGAATATAAAAACTTTTATTTACAATTACAACTAATAATAAAAGAAATGTTGTTTTTTCTTAAAGCTTAAATGTGCTTTAAAAATAGTATGAAAATATTTTTTTTAAAATCCACCAAAGGATTTTGGCGCTTTTTTAATTTCCAAGAATATAATTCTTAATTGCGTTTTTTGTTATAATTAACCAACCCATTACCTGTATCGCACCAACATTATAAAAACCAACGAATGTAAATAATTTAGATTGATTGATAGTACGTTTATTTCACAGGTTACAAATCTATACAATTTGATGGAAAAAACTATAATTTTTACTAGAAACAGCACTATTTTATTTAAGAATAGAACTTTTTACGTGCCTTTCTTTAGCATGCATTATTTAATTGCCTCCTACCTGCCTCCTACTATCAGATATTCCGACTTATTATTTTTGCTCTTTATATCTGGATTATAACATAAAAATAACTTGATTCGTCCTAATCAAAACTATTTTATATCAGAGTCAATTCTTTGGTAAAACATGTTGCAAGGAAGGTAGGGTATAGAAAAATTTAAATGACAGTAATTTAGTCGCAGTTCTTTTATTTTTAATTTAAAAAACAATTTAGCTGTTAGTATAAAGCAAAATTAGTGTTACGAAAAATGAAAAAAAAAATGTTTTCAAGGGATTAAGGGTCGATGGAGCCTTGGGAACTTGGACTGGAACTTGGAGCCAAAAAAAGAGAACTTGGAGCCATTAGTGGGGAACTCGGAGCCGTAAGTCGGGAACTTGGAACCGAAAGTAAAAATCGCTAAAACGTGTCCCTAAGCCTAAACGAAGCCTAAATATAACACTAAACCATTTTTTTCTTAAAGGCTCAAAGTTCCCAAAAATCTCGTAGCTCCAAGTTCCCAAAAATTTTCCATGGCTCCAAGTTCCCTGCTTGTGGCTCTAAAGACCCCGTACCTTTTCAAGGTAATACACGGAAAAATTCGAAAAACAAAAAAATAATAGTTGCAAAAGTCAGAAACCAAATTAGCATGACGCTTATACAATCTATTTTAAAAGTTTAATTTACTTTTTTTGTATTCTTAAACAAATTCAATAAATTGTTATTGTAAATATTTTAAATAGTTATTATAAATTGTTATTGTAAAGTTTTCTTCTTTTACTCCACTTCTTATTTTTTATCAAAAGAAAAATACGTAGGGTAACTGACTTAATTTCGGCCACCTTTTTTAATTTTTTTGGATAAGTTTTTTTTCTTGGCACTTCTAATTGAGCCAGGATTCGGTCTAAAAATCAAACGACAACTATTTTTGTTATTCCAGTGCAAAATTTAAAAATTTCTGTGACACTTAAAAAATAGTGGAGGTTTAAACTTTGTTTTTATAGTGGCCGAAGTTAAGGCGCGTGTCATTAACTTCGGCCACCTAGAAAACACTGGCTATAACGATTGCTAAAACGAACGATAAATATTTAAAAAAGTTGAAAATTTATCCTTAGGTATTGTTCTTGATACATATAGCTTTTATAGCTTTTATAGCTATTAGCAAGACTTTAAATAATTATGTAAAAACCTTAAAAAACACAAGTTTTATTAACACATGTTTTTTGTTGAATTTTTTTTGGTGGGAAAAAATATTTCAACATCAATCGGCTTTTGTTACAGCCAGCCAACTTTAAAGAAAGCCTGGTAAAAATTTTATTCCGCTCTATTAAGTTTTTTTTTATATTTTTAACCTAAAAATTACAAAAAAACAAAATCCGATTTTATTTCGGCCACCTTTTAGGTTTAAAAAAACAAAAACAAAAACCTAAAACACAAAAAAACGATTACATAACCCAAAATCATCAACTTTAAGGATAAACAAAACATTAAAAAAGTTAAGGAGTGGTATAATTCCACACCAACCCTTGCCTATCTTTGATGTTTAATATCTGACTGCATTCCTCCGCCAAAAAAATAAACTGAGTTTTTTTTACTGCATTTCAATAGTCTTTGAGAAATTAATCTACCGCTTTTTGATAGTTCAAACCTAGTTAATTGGAAGTTGGATTACTCCAGCCCGCACAGATGTTCACTACGAAATACTTATGAATGCATCCCTCCGCCAAAAGAAATAATTTGACATTTTTACCGTGATTTAATTTACTTTCACAATTTTTTGAAATATCGGTACTCTATATCGTGGTAACTGATGGGTTGGGTACTTGGGGGGGAACTCCATTGACATTGATTTTTACTAAATTCAGTTTATGACTGCATCCCTCCGCCAAGAAAATAACCTGACTTTTTTATTGTGTTTCTATATTATTTTTAAAAAATTCCTTCCGGTCTATTCATAATTTAATACAACATGGTAAATTATGTGTTATGAAACCCCACCCGTACATATGATGGTGGAAATAGTCTTAAACAGGTTCTTTCACGTGAATTTTAATGTGGCCAAAATTAACGGAATCCTAAAATGCGCAGTTAGTTAGTTAAACGCATTGCAAAGTGATTTTAAAGAAAATATTATAACATGAAAATTTACAATTTTGAGCTTTAAATAAAAGTTATTTTAAAGTCATAAAGTGCTTCATTATAAATTTGATGCAGTTTAAACACAAAGCAAAAATCCAGAAAATCACAAAAAACTCACTTTTTGTATGAAAATGTAATGCAGAATAACACAAATAAATGCACAAACAAGTAAATAACACAAATAAATATAATGCAGAATAACACAAATAAAAAGCTTTTGCAAAAACAGTTTTTTCAACATTCATATAGTTACTTTTGTGCTAGTTCTTTTGTGTTTTAAAAATAAGCCGATTTTCTAACACCCTAAATTGGTGGCCGAAATTAAGGCGTGGCCGAAATTAAGTCAGTTACCCTATATAAGAAAATTTTATTAAAAAATTGTTTTAATTTTTAATTAAAATCAATTAAAAATACAAAAATTCCTAAATTTATTTTGGATCTATAAATAAAGCTTTATATTTTGAATTTTAATAGAATATTGTTTTTGTCCCAGTTCTTTATTGGTTAGCTAATTTCAAATAAAGTAAAAAATGGTATTAAATCAAAACCATAAAAAAATTTATTTAATTGACAAAATACAGTTTTTGCATCAACCGTGCATAATAAAAAATTTGGCAATTTTTAGAAACACATCCATAAGTTCAAATTTTAATTATGTTATTAAACTCATGAATAATAAAAGTTATGATTAACTTGAAAGATGGATCTTAGCTGCCTAAACAACCAAAACAAAACCGTAAAATAAAGCTAAACTTTATCATGAGTTTACTTTAATTTATCGTGTGCTTGTAAAGAATGTTAAAAAATTTTAGAAGGCGTTTTTAAATTAAAATAGAAAATAATAAATTAATACTATGACCTACAACCTAATAAAAAGAGAAATTTAAAAGCCGAAGAACATAGAATTATTAACAAAGCATATTCTCTAGCTTTACTAAATTATAACCACTATTTATAAAATATTTATTTGTTTCCTTTATTCAAGTTTTTATTTGTTCCAGTTTTTTTTTTTGATTCAGCATTATTAGACGTAATGGCGGTTTTTTTTGCATATATGTGTACTATAATTTTTAAATAATAATAGCGAAATATTCTTTATTTAAAAATAATTACAAAATAAAGCTCTGGAGCTCCGAAAACCAAAGCTCCAGCTCTGGAGCTCCGAAAACCAAAGCTCCTGGTAGGATCAATATTTTGAAAAAAACGATGCCTTCTTATAAGAAATTTATGTGAACATTCCTGACCCAACCACCTCCCCTCCATATTAAACACGAGAGTTCCTGCTAATTTAAACTCCCAAGGGGAGCTCCAGAACTCCTTTAATAAAGAATTTTAAGCTTATTTAACTTTTAAATAGATATTAACTTAATTTAGCTTAACTTAAACATATTCAATAAAAAAAACTTAGGTTTACAAATTTTTTAATAATAATAAATAACATTCTTTTTTAAATATTCAAAAAATTAGAAAACAATAGAGCAACGCTACAGAGCTTTGGAGCTCGGAGCTCTGATGAACTTCGTGATTAAACATAACATTGTGTAGATTGAGATGATAGCTATAGAATAACTACGGTAAAAGAGAATTTTTGTTTGCACGATAGGCTTGCTTAAATTTTTATTTTCAGCATGACATATTTTTGCACATTGCTTTCTTAAATTCTTAACCAGCTTTAAAAAATGCTTTAAGAACAGAGCAGGCGAAAGGGCGTTTTTTCACCGGGCGTATGTCTAGACAGAAAAGATGTGGACCAGTCTGAGATGGAAATTATTTGGACTATAGGAAAGTTGCATTTGGTTTAGCCAGATGCTCACTGAATAAAAATTTCTACCATAGGATAATGATTTGTTTATACATTAATCTAATCACACAGCACTCGTGCATTTTTTTAGTCTGATGAAATGCCAATTGAAAAAATCATACTCACAGCAATTTTTGACAAGCGAGAAATCGCCACTTTTTTAATAAGAAGGCTATATTTTTATGCGTAAGAAACAACTATAAATTTAAAATAGTGGCGATTTCGCGCTTGTCAAAGATTGCTGTGAGTATTATTTTTTCAATTGACATTTCATTTCAATTGACTAAAAACTGAAACAGTGCTGTGTGATTAGATCAATGTATAAACAAATCATCATCCTATGATAAAAATTTTTATTCAGTGAGCAGCTGGCCAAAGCAAATTTCCTATAGTCCACATAATGTCCATACCAGGCTAGTCCACATCTTTTCTGTCTAAACATACGCCCGGGAAAAAATCGCTCCTTTTTCTGCTCTATTCTTAGAGCATTTTTCAAGGCTAATCTACCACTTTTTTTAATTATAAATTAAAAAATAGCCTAATAAACTATAGTTTTAGCTGCACAATGACATATGTTTATAATCATTCCGTTGCCTAGATATACTTTTTTTAAAAGTTTTAATATTATCAATAGAATACATATTATTGATCAATAAAAAGTAGTTCCTAAAAATTATTGCGCAATTTTCTACAATTTCCAAAGAATCCATGTTTTTTTGATCAATCAGTAACGAGGGAGGAATACTGGTTTTAAGATATAAGCGTTTGAAAAGTAATTATTATTAATGATAAGGACAAGAAGAACATAACACTTAATTTACCCACATTCTTTAATTGTAGTTTACGCAGTGACGTGGGGCTTAGTCTCCGTGTGGCGCTCCCGCGCCACCGATAATTTATTTATAATAAAAAAAATAAGAAGAAGAAGAAAAATTTAAATTAAAAAATTTACAAATGTTGTTTAATTATAGTTAGTGCGGTGCAGTGGCGCCCCAGACAAGGTGTACCTACGTTTTCTGGATATAGTTGGTGCGATGGCGTGTGCCAATGATTGCATTTATAATTTCTAAAATAAAATAATAATAAGCAGAAGACGATAAACATGAATTACAAAATTTACCCACGTTTTCTAAGTATAGTCAGCGCGGTGCCGTGGGCTAAATTGCAGTGCAGCACTCCCCACACAACCGATGAGCGGAATTGTATTTTTTTGAAATATAAAAAATAATAAGAATAAAAAGGTGATAAACATAAATTACAAAATTTACCAAGTGCTCTAGTTATAGTTGTCGCGGTGTCGTGAGATTAAATTGCAGTGGACGCTCTCGCGCCACCGATAATTACAATTATTTTTTTGGAATAAAAATTTCGAAGAAGAAGATTATGAACATAAATTACAAATTTTACCCAGATTCTTTGATTATAGTTGATGCGGTACCGCAGGGTTAAATCGCCGCGTGAAAGATGAAAGAATATAGATTTTAAGATAATGAGCGTTAGAATTATAATAATAAACAGAAGAAGATGAACATAAATTACAAAAAAATTTCCCAACGTTCTCTAATTATAGTGTGCACGGTGCTGTGGGGCTAAACCGCCGCGTGGCGTTTCCGCGCCACCGATGCTTATTATTATTATTTTTAATAAAACTTTGAATTAATTTGTCATCAGTAATGCAAGAATTAAAAAATGTACTTTGTTGTTTTCGCTGTTTTCCGCGCGGTTGAAGTAGATGGCGCTGGTACTGGTTCAGTTTTCGCCACGAATTAAAACCGAGCATCGTCTTCTGTTTTTTTTTGTGCGGTTTCTATGAGGGGCTGTTCGTTATCTGCTCTGTGAAATCCTTGTTGTTGCCAAAGGGTTGTTATTGTGCGGTTGGGAGTTTTTATTTGTCTATTTTTTCAATTTAATTTGGATCAATAAATTGATAACAAGGACCTAAATGAAAAAAGTGCTTCCTAAGAAAGTTGCGTAATTCTTTTTGCTTTCCAATGAGCCCATGTTTATTTTTGATCAATCAGTAACGAAGGAGGAATATGGATTTTAAGAATTGAGCGTTAGAATAATAATAATAATAAGAAGAAGAAGATGGAGATGAACATAAATTTCAAAATTTACCCACGATCTCTAATTATGGCTGACGCGGCGCCGCGGGGCTAAATCGCCCCGTGGCGCTCCCGCGCCACCCATGATAGCAGTTGAAAATAAAAAAATAAGTAAATGTTTACATTTTTTTATAAAAATAAAAAAATGATAAATTAAAAACCATGAACAACTTTTGAAAAATGAATCGGTGTTCTACCCATGATAAGCTTATTTAAAATTTTTTCCGTTTCGTTTTATATTATAAAATATACAGTATCTGCTTGAGCCACAAATGTTTAATAACAATATATTAAGTTTTCTGAAAACATTAAAAATTAAAAAATTTGGGGTAAATAAAAATAAAAACATAACATAAAAATAAAAAAAACATAAAAATATCAATATAACATAAAAATATACACATGACATAAAAACTTATTTTATTTTTTCATAGGAAATTTAATTTTTTTAATCTTTAATTTATTTTTATTTATTAATTTTTATCGAAAATTTTCGTCCGAAGAAAAAAAGGCATGTTTATATTTTTTCCAGGAATTATTAAAAATATTACAAATTAATCGGAATTGTAACCCCGCCAACCCGGGGTTTCTGTTTTCTTTTTGTTTTCTTTTTTTGTTTTTTTTATATTTTGCAAATGATTATAGCTACTAAATATTTTATAAATATCAAAGCTTGCAATATGAAAAGATTTAGCTGTAATTAATTATCTTAAAGTTAATTAAAAACAAGCCATTGTAATAAAATTTATTTTTATTATATAAAGAAACTTTTCGATAAAAATATGTTTTTCGTATAGATTTTATCTTTTGTGTTTTTGGAAAAAGAATATAAATGATAAGGTTTTCGTAGATTATCTTTAATTTAATATTAAAATTGCGAAAATATGGATTTCCTATATAGCTCCCGTCTTTTAAAAAAAAGACTTAAGCGTTTCTACACGAAAACAAGTCTTCAAAAAATAGCAAATTATTTTTATCTATTTTTGTATGTTTTTTTATGTAAAAAAATCTTAATTTAAAAAAGTGCAAAGTGGATAAACATTGTTAATAGAGAGTGGTAAAACTTTGGCCGTTTTAGATGGAAAAATTAGCATGAAATCAAAGCTTACAAAATATAAAGATTATATTTAAATTGCTACAAGTTTAACTAATGTAATTTACGTAAAACTTCCATTTCAAAAACTAATTTAGTACGGTAAAAACAAGATTGCGGTAAAAAAAACCGTGAATTATAAAGCAACGTGTTATAAAATGTTTTTTCAAGTTATAATTTATTTGAGATTAAATATTTTATTTCCAAAAAATTTATGTTAAATAAAATCAAAATAAAAAATCAAAATTTGCAGATGAAATTTTTTACGCAATACTGTCGTTATATTCAAATTATCTAAAATATTCCACGTTTTAAGGTTTAGAATAATTAAAACGTCAGTTTTAACAAATAACGTAGAATATTCGACAAGTTTATGTGAAAAAATCCTTATTTAAGAATTGTGCAAATGCAAAAGTAAACGCCCGGTTAACATGTAAAGTAATCGACAGTATTGCGTAGGAAAACTTTCATTTAAATTGTTCTACAAACTGTAGATTATTTCACATGTCGTTCTGTTTGTAGTCTAAGCATAGTTATCAAGCGGCACTTTTACCCTTAAAAAATTTCTACTTCATTAATCTGCACAAAAGTCTTTAGAAGTAAAAAGCCACTAGTTCGTTGATAAAATCTGGGCCTGCCAGTTTTGAAAGAATTAAAAACAGCAAGAACACCTAGGTATGATTCTACTAATTAGATTTTTCCGAATTCCCAGAGGTGAAAATTAAAATTTTACATTCCGTTTTCTGAATTAATAAGAAACTTCACAAAATCAGATTCTGCCTGGTTGTACGGTTACGACCTCTACTTTAAAAATCCACCATTCTCCCAATGTACAAAATTTAACATAATACATAAAATAATTTTATAAAATTCTCAGTGTTAAAAAATGCTCTGTATGCAATTAGTTTCTTTTTTGTGGAAATGGTGGATTTTGCACGTTGTATACTTACTTCCTAAGATGTCCGAAAGGAAAAAAAACTAAGATTTTATTTCGGTACTTTTTTCTAACTTTTATACTGCAATTTTACTTTTTTTCTATAAATCAAATAAAAATATCAACCAGCACCGTGCTCACGATAGTGAAAAACTTCTCATTTAAGGTAGAACACCACAGTTAGATTTTGACGGCAGATCCTTACTAATTAATTTTTACTAAAATAATTAGATCTGCTGATTCAATTTTTGACATTCATTTTTCTGTAAAAAAGTGTTATCGTCCACAATAATCAAATAACATCAATAAAATACATGTCAAAAATACAAAACATTAATAAAATTTATTACCAAAAATATTCTATTTTTCATTTTCGATTTAGCGTATCTTGAATAATAAAACACTTTTTTTAATTGAAAAGCTAAAAATTAAAAAAAAAAAATTTTTTTTGACGTTAAAAATACGGCCAAGCGAAGACTCGAACCCTAAGATCCGGGGATCCAGGGCCGACGTTCTAATTACTCGGCTACTGGGTCAGCTGAGATTTTTCACTTAAAAGCTACTGTTAATGAAACGGTTCAAAATGTAGTTTCTCGGCGTTAATTAAAAAAAAATTAAACGAAAATTAAAAAAATTGATTCGCTCAGATTTTAATGACAGTTTGAAAATAGTTAGACACAAGTATAATCAATACTTTAAATTCTATTTGATTAAAAAACTAAAGATAAACCCAACGTGGCTGCAACAGTTGTTCGTTGGAATAAAAAATTACCCCCATTAAGTAACCACTCAATTCACAAGAAACTGACGTCACTTTATCAAACAAATACTCCCTATTAAATCGAATCTAATTAGCTGATAAAGTCACGTCAGATTCTCCTGATTTGAATGGTTACTTAATGGGGGGGCATTTTTTAATCCAATGAATAACTGTTGCAGCCACGTTGGGTTTACCTTTAATTCAGGATTTTTTTATTTGATTTTTCTTTTAAAAACATCGATTTTTTTAATTTTCTTAAAATTTTGAATTATGTTCTACTCCAAACCACATTTAAAAGTTGCCCCCTGTTTTTCTTTAATTTTCTATAAAATTGCGGAAAAAACTGAGCGAATCAAATTTTTTAAATGGTCAAAAATTGTTTTTTTGAGCTTTAGATTAATTGAAATATATCTCAAAATAGAACAACTGGTAAACAATGAAATTATTACCGTCAGATACATCATAATTTGAGCTTTCGATCGCACTATACTTTGTCAGACAAAAATTAATATCTAAGACGATATCTAACTTTTAGTAAAAATCGTCATAACTGTGGTGTTCAACCTTAAACGGAAGTTTTTTAGTGTTAAAAATACCTATGGACCTACCTACCATAGTAAAAATTAGGTCGGCGGTCCCACCACGAAGCAAAGTTCCTCTCAAATTAAATGCATTTTTTCGTTTTATTTTTGAAACTGGAAATACTATATACAAATAAAACATCTACTTGAAAAATTTTCGTGGTCTTTTTGTATTTAATTAAGCATCACAAAATGTTTGTTTTTTCTGATTAACCAAAAAATTTACATATGAGAAATTTTAGTTACGCTTGATATAGCTCTAAATAATGGTCAAAAATTAACAAAATACTCGAAATTGTTTTAATATAGTAGTTTAATCTCCGGTGTCCGAAAAAAAATTCTTAAAAATCATTGGTTTCATAACAAAATCTGATTTCTCGGCGGGACCGCGGACCCAAAAATTTGTAATGCTGGGTAGGTCCATTGAACTTTGGCTCCCGACACCTTTTAACCTCTTCCCACATTTATTCTACAGAACAAAGCATATAACCGCCGTTTACAAATAGTATCCATCATTTAGGGGTCTTTAAAATTCTGACGTGCAAAAAAAAAGACTTAAAGCACATTTAGATAAAACCAGCTCTATAGGCACCTTGCAGTAGAACTCTTTTTATACATGAAGTATGCAATATACATAAGCGTCACCATAATGTATAATTACCTATCTCCTACTTATCTTTCGTAGTATGCAGATCAACCGATCGAAATTTTGCGCCCTTTCGGTCCGTTGATCTGTATACTACGAAAAATAAGTAGGAGATACGGTAATTATCCATTATGGTGACGCTTATGTATATTGCATACTTTATGTATAAACCGTCCACTGCAAGGTGCCTATTTAATAATTACGCTCACTGGGATTAGGATCTAACCCTCAAGCTTATGTTTGCAAAAAAATAGAATGATCATGTTCGAATCTAATTTTAAAAAAAACTTCGAAATTATTTACCCCCGAGAGCTGTTGGACAAGTCTGCTTAGCAATAGCGATTAGCAACATAAAACCCAGATCTATTTTTATTAAAGCTTAATAAAAATATATTTTATTTTATTATAGTTTTATATATTACATTATATTTTATAATAGTAGTGGCAGGACGTTTGTCTGTCGAACTGAATCTTGCAAGATCTAGTCCCGGCGGAGACACAAAAATAGTGATATCATATTGATATGGCTATGCGTACTATTTGGTTATGCTATTAGTGCTATTTATTTGGCCTTGCATATTTTTGTTGTTTGCTTTTAAGCAAATATATAACTTTCTTTAAAAAAAATAAATAATATTCTATTTTATTATAGTTTAGTTAATACAATTAAAACGCAGGGTTTGGTGTTGGTTAAATCCCAAAAAAGTGAAATCAGACGTTTTGAAATTTTGTTTAATGAAACAAAATTTTTTGGGTATTAGTCAAAAGAACCGAAAGTTTGGAAATTTACTCAGATGTACGCTTATTTAAAAGGTACTCTTGTATAAACAATAGTGAGCTTAAACCTCAAAATAAACCCAAACCGTTAAAAACCACAATTTTCAAAATTTAAATGGTTTAAGTTAAAATTTACGGCACATATTTTCTTTGGCGTCATGGCCTTGCTACAAAAAAAACAGAGATTAATTATATGGACGATACTCTGACACAAAGAGTCACAATCAGTATTAAATTAACGTGACTCTGACTCAGTTTGTTTAGATTATTTAAATGTTAAGATATAAAAAGAGTCACAGTTACGAGTATTTTACGACGCTTTTGACTCATTGTGTCAGAGAAAAACGACGATATTGGATACTTTTCACAAAACGATTGTTTGCTTTTAAACAAGCAATAATACACAAATAAAATTCATACGATTTTAAAAAGGTTTCACAACAGACTGTTCCTCAGATATCTTTTATTTGTAGAATCAGCTCTAATCAATGTAATCATTGAATATTTCGTTAATAAGCAAAAAAGCGGAGCTCCGAGAAAAATATCTGCTGTTGACTAATAATATTTCCCCAAAACTATCAGCTCTTAGCCTTCAGTGCTCCGGTTTCCAGCACTGCACTAGTCCCCCCATTATTCAGCTAAATTTCCAAAGAGTGAATTTTATTTTTTTCAAATTTTTTATCAAAACTTATTAAAAACATTAAAAATATACAAGATATTTAAGATAAGATTAGAAATATAAATAAATCATTTCGAAAAAAAAATCTCCGGAGCTTCTTTTACTTTAAATGCGCAAGGCTCAGGAACCTGATACTTGTAGATGCTTTACCACATTTAGAGCATTAATACTGTGGAACCACTGTTGAATAGGTCAGCTTGAATTTTAGTAAAATTTATTTTTATAAATAGAATTGATTATTGATCCAATTAATCAACATAATATTTTAATAATGATGCACTAAGCTTTCAAACTCAATTTCTAACAATCTTATAAGACAGCGTTCATGTTTCTTATAGGACAACAATGAACATTTCAGTCCTGGTTCGTAAAACAATGGACAACCAAACAAACTCTCACTATGGTTTCCTCTGGCCTATATATTCCAGCGGGTTGTCTTACAAACTGCTGTAAGCCGTCAAATAAACGTTTCGACTGTTTTTTTTTTCGGAAAGGAAACGAACAATAGAATTAGAAATTTTGGGATCCATTTTCCAAAATTTCGATCAGGCCCGGATGGCTGCTAGGCAATAGTCGAAAACGCGCTATACAAAGCAAACCAAACTTCGTGCAATTGTCTATTTGGTTTAGATGAAGGGGTGCTATAGTTTAAAGAACTCGCTCGATAATGTACAGATTTTTTCAAAAGCTCCTTTTCTATCGGGATTGTAAACCTTAAGGATGCGTATCCGGGTTACGGTAAATTTCGTCATTATAAGAGCAGAAGAAATCACAAGTTAAGAAGTTAAGAAATCTCCTTTTTAATGCAAAATTATTTTATACGGTCAATTTTTGAGAACCAAAAATTTGAGCTATATGTATGTCTGTTCTTTTTAGGTTGTATTAAACCATCTAATAATTTTATTCAATATGTCAAGTAAATGGGTACAATTTTTTAAAAATTTTTTATTACATGCATTTTAATGCGATTTTTACATTTAAAAAGAGTCACAGTAAGATATATTTTATATCCAGTGCGACTCATTCTACCGCAGGATGCACGATTTTTAAAATTGAATAAAATTATTGGTACGGGGT